>CAMTDV010000012.1:8679438-8684438 GCA_947069175.1 Scalesia atractyloides | reverse complement strand
AAGACCTTTGTCCTATCCATTAGACAATGGACGCTTTCATTGGGATTTTTGGGTATTTTTACTTTCTGATCTTTTATTTGAAAAAAAATAAGAATCTAGTTGGATTTATGTAAGAAAAGTTTTTGAATTGTATATTCAATCATGAATGATGTATTAATTAGAGTTAGAGTATTTAAGATAAATATACTAAGATAATAGACTAAATATATAAGGATATAGAGCGGGTAGCGGGAATCAAACCCGTATTGTTAGCTTGGAAGGCTAGGGGTTATAGTCGACGTTGATTCATCATTTTTAACGTCTCTAATTCAAAACCGAACATGAAACTTTGGTTTCATTTGGCTCCTTTATGGAAAATGTATAAATTGCTAGATTTAAGAGTGAACCCACTTACAAAAAAATGATACCCATCTAAAAAAAAGTATACCCATAACATCTATGTCAGCTTTTTGTTTGAAAATATTCAATTCAAAACGACTTGCTTTCTAGATGATCCCTCTAGAAGAAGGCGATTCTAACAATCTTTCTAGTTACTTCGTTCTCTATTTCTATTTGAGAGGGTCCTAAGGAAAAGGATTTTATTTCCACCGAGCTAAAATAATTTGTCGATGTCTCTAGTAAACTAAAGACATTATTTAATAGCTATTTTGCTTCAATTTTTTCGCTACGAAAACAAAACAAAATTTGAAGATTTAGTTACAATGAAAAATCTACTTGTATATCTTCATCATGGATTGTTTATTCATACTCATTCAATTGGATGTATTGATCCAATTTTAGAATTTTGTTTCGCAATTTCATAATCCAAGTTTTCAGGTTTTAACTGACTTTGGATAAAAATCCCGAAAATTTCGATTTTCCTTGAATGTGTCATTGAAAGGTAAAGGATTTAATCCTTTAAATGAAATAAAGTTTTTATCGGAATTTGAATCAAACCGAAAGACCCCTTAACTATTATGGGGGTTCTTAGAACGAATCACACTTTTACCACTAAACTATACCCGCTACAATGCAATTATTATATATAAATGGACCTTTTGTCGAGGCGCTTCTGTATATGTGTAGCTGGGCTTCTTATATAAGAAGATCTATTTTACTTACCTAGTACAGCGACCTGTTCAGGAATTCAATGAACCAAGCCCTTTTGTTAACTCATTGGTAGAGTAATCCCATGGTAACGCATAAGCCCACGGTTCAAACCCGACAAGGGGCTTTGTTTGGTTTTTTTTTCAGTCGTAGTATTTTCATATGAAGAATAGCGATATTCTTAATAGGGATAAAAAAGTAACCAACTGTATAATATTATAATCTAATGAGTTCTATTATATTAGTTATCACGAATCATGATAAGTCATCTGTTGAATCACCAAATCTTTCTATTTCAATTAGGCCAATGAAATCCATTGTAAAGATTAGAAATAAATAAAGGAAAAATAAGTGGACCTTACCCATTGAATTATGACTATATCCACTATTCTGATATTCAAATTCAATAGAGATGAAATTGGAACAAGTTGACCCCCTTTTATTTATTTTCATTTCTTTGGACTCCGCAAGAATTTGTCGATATTTCCAAATCAATCGTCTTGTTCTATAGGAATAAATTGTCATTTCGTTCCTTCACATAGAACCATTTATTCTAAGTCACAAGATTAGAATTCACTATCTTTCTTTGATTACAGGATCAAGATTAATTTATATCTATATAATATAATATTTCTATTTAGATTTATAACTATCAGATCGCGGCTTGATGTACCAAAAATTTTCATTTCGTTGCATCCAATATTTTTGTTTCGGCAATCGTATGAAGAATGGATGCGGGGTAAATACTCTCATTTCCAGTCTCCTATTTATTGAATATTGTTATTGTATTAAGTATTGAAGTGAAGTAAAAAATTGGAAACTATCTCTTTTCTAACAAAGAAAAAGAAATATAAAAAGCTTAGTAATTTAGTATACATAAAAATTAGAATAGAAAGAGAGTTCTTTTTCTTAATCTCATAAACAAGACCTAAGAATCTATTTAGTTGATGGAAGAAGATGGGGGCAGGTCTGAGGATCAACCGGTAGTGGGCGAGGGGATTGCTTTTTCCTTGAACAGTTCTTTCAAAAAACGAATAGATCTGATTCATGAGTCATAACAAGACAATTCATGATTCATATGCTTAACAATAAGAAGTAATAATCAATTTGAATTCATGAATTTACCTTGGTGGTCAATTTATGGGCCAATCCAATAAAGGATTTTTATCTTCGAAACCCATTGTATTGTAAGGGGTAGTGCACGAGAAAAAAATCATGCAGAAATGATCGACTCTTTGGACGCCCCGAAAATACTATGAGGTGTTCGGAAATGGTCAAAGTAGTTGAATAGGAGGATTACGATGACTATAGCCCTTGGTAAATTTACCAAAGACGAAAATGATTTGTTTGATATTATGGATGACTGGTTACGTAGGGACCGTTTCGTTTTTGTAGGCTGGTCCGGCCTATTGCTCTTTCCTTGTGCCTATTTCGCCGTAGGGGGTTGGTTCACGGGTACAACCTTTGTAACTTCATGGTGTACCCATGGATTGGCCAGTTCCTATTTGGAAGGCTGCAATTTCTTAACTGCCGCAGTTTCTACTCCTGCTAATATTTTAGCACATTCTTTGTTATTACTATGGGGTCCTGAAGCACAAGGAGATTTTACTCGTTGGTGTCAATTAGGCAGTCTGTGGACTTTTGTTGCTCTCCACGGCGCTTTCGGACTAATAGGTTTCATGTTACGTCAATTCGAACTTGCTCGATCTGTTCAATTGCGACCTTATAATGCAATCGCATTCTCTGGTCCAATTGCCGTTTTTGTTTCTGTATTCCTGATTTATCCACTAGGTCAGTCTGGTTGGTTCTTTGCGCCTTGTTTTGGTGTAGCAGCTATATTTCGATTTATCCTCTTTTTTCAAGGATTTCATAACTGGACATTGAACCCATTTCATATGATGGGAGTTGCCGGTGTATTGGGCGCTGCTTTGCTATGCGCTATTCATGGTGCTACTCTAGAAAATACTTTATTTGAAGATGGTGATGGCGCAAATACATTCCGTGCTTTTAACCCAACTCAAGCTGAAGAAACTTATTCAGTGGTCACTACTAATCGCTTTTGGTCCCAAATCTTTGGTGTTGCTTTTTCCAATAAACGTTGGTTACATTTCTTTATGTTATTTGTACCAGTAACTGGTTTATGGATGAGTGCTCTTGGAGTAGTCGGTCTGGCCTTGAACCTACGTGCCTATGACTTCGTTTCTCAAGAAATTCGCGCGGTGGAAGATCCTGAATTTGAGACTTTCTACACCAAAAATATTCTCTTAAACAAAGGTATTCGTGCTTGGATGGCGGCTCAAGATCACCTCATGAAAACCTTATATTCCCTGAGGAGGTTCTACCCCTTGGAAACGCTCTTTAATGGAACTTTAGCTTTAGCTGGTCGTGACCAAGAAACCACCGGTTTCGCTTGGTGGGCCGGGAATGCCCGGCATTATAATTTATCCGGTAAACTACTAGGGGCTCATGTAGCCCATGCCGGATTAATCGTGTTCTGGGCCGGAGCAATGAATTTTAAGTGGCTCATTTCGTACCAGAAGAGCCTATGTATGAATAAGGATTAATTTTACTTCCTCACCTAGCTACTCTAGGTTGGGGGTAGGTCCTGGTGGGGAAGTTATAGATACTTTTCCATACTTTGTATCTGGAGTACTTCATTTAATTTCCTCTCAGTATTGGGCTTTGGTGGTATTTATCATGCACTTTTAGGACCCGAGACGCTTGAAGAATCTTTTCCGTTCTTCGTTATGTATGGAAAGATAGAAATAAAATGACCACAATTTTAGGTATTCATTTAATCTTGTTAGGTCTAGATGCTTTTCTTCTAGTATTCAAGGCTCTTTATTTTGGGGGCGTATATGATAATTGGGCTCCGGGAGGAGGAGATGTAAGAAAAATCACCAACTTGACGCTTAGCCCAAGTATCATATTTGGTTATTTACTAAAATCGCCCTTTGGGGGGGAAGGATGGATTGTTAGTGTAGACGATTTGGAAGATATAATCGGAGGCCATGTATGGTTAGGTTCCATTTGTATACTTGGTGGAATTTGGCATATCTTAACCAAACCCTTCGCATGGGCTCGACGTGCACTTGTATGGTCTGGAGAGGCTTACTTATCTTATAGTTTAGCGGCTATATCTGTCTTTGGTTTCATTGCTTGTTGTTTTGTCTGGTTCAATAATACGGCTTATCCTAGTGAGTTTTATGGACCCACTGGACCAGAAGCTTCTCAAGCTCAAGCATTTACTTTACTAGTTAGAGACCAACGTCTTGGAGCTAACGTAGGATCCGTTCAAGGGCCTACTGGTTTGGGTAAATATTTAATGCGTTCCCCGACCGGAGAAGTCATTTTTGGAGGAGAAAGTATGCGTTTTTGGGATTTGCGCGCTCCTTGGTTAGAACCTCTAAGGGGTCCAAATGGGTTGGACTTGAGTCAGCTGAAAAAAGACATACAACCTTGGCAAGAACGTCGTTCCCCAGAATATATGACTCATGCTCCTTTAGGTTCTTTAAATTCCGTGGGTGGAGTAGCTACCGAGATCAATGCAGTCAATTATGTGTCTCCTAGAAGTTGGTTAGCTACTTCTCATTTTGTTCTAGGATTCTTCTTCTTTGTAGGGCATTTGTGGCACGCAGGAAGAGCTCGTGCAACTGCAGCAGGATTTGAAAAAGGAATTGATCGTGATTTTGAACCTGTTCTTTCCATGACCCCTCTTAATTGAGACAGTTAATTGAGACAGGAGATCAAAGACTTGAAATAGGAGTCACTTCGGTTCCCTCATACATATAGGATCATGTCATAAAAAAAAGAATCTTTTTTCAACTCATTTATATTTAATCCATTTTTTCTGGCTTGGGTAGGCGGGATAGCCGAGCCACTTCCCTTTCTTTATGATAATGAAACCATCCGGT
>CAMTDV010000012.1:8656938-8671938 GCA_947069175.1 Scalesia atractyloides | reverse complement strand
TATATAGAATTTTTGAAAAAGACTTTCGAAAGGAAAGACTTACTATCTTTGGGATCTGATCCTACACCGCTGACTCAATACCTTAGTGGATCGACTCTATTACATAAGTAGATTCCTAACGTTTGTCTCACATCATGACATAAGTAAGCAGTTCTTATTGTACGGCCAAAACCTCGCTAATTGATCTTTACGGTGCTTACTCTATCAATTAGTTCCTTTACCCATAGACTAAAATAGCTAGGCATATCTATTTCTTCATATTTCAACTTCTATGAAGTTTCTTTTTTTCTACAGCTAATAAAAATCATTGTTTAAGACGATGCATATGTAGAAAGCCCTTTTCTAGTATTTACTAGCGAATTTGATCTTTCTTTACTTTTTTTCTTTCTATAGTGGAGATAGTTGCACGTAATGACAGATCACAGCCATATTATTGAAAGCTTGTGGTAAGAATGGGTTTCGTTCGAGCGATCGAAAATAATATTCCAAAGCTTTCGTGTGTTCTCCGTTACTTGTGTGGATAAGTCCTATGTTATAGAGTATATAACTTCGGTCATATGGATCAATTTCTAGTCGCATAGCTTCATAATAATTTTGTAAAGCTTCCGCATAATTTCCTTCGGATTGAGCTGACATCCGTTACGGTCGTCATTCAATTCAAAGAATCTCCGTTACAGGACCGTACATGAGATTTTCATCTCATACGGCTCCTCTCTTATGTGCATAATGGTAAAATGAAAAAGAAGATGAAAATCTTCTCATTATGAACTGAGTAGGGCTAGTATTTTTACAAGAAATCTCTAGCCAACCTTACTGCTAGAGATCTTCTCTTAACATCAAACGTATTGGTACTAGAGATAAATGATAACTCCAATAATTTCTTTGTTCTCAACGCTTCCCAATATCCAGAAATTAGTCACTTCAACATCCTTCGATGGTTATATGGGTATCCAAAATACAAACGAGATGGATGTTTGTTGTCCCAACCATTCTTTTAGTCTCAAGTCTGCTAAAGAAAGGGATAATTTATAACAAAGTTTTAGTGTTGTTGATTCCTAGGTGTAGTGCTTCTTTCCCTCTGCTGCCTATTGGTATTAGTGGACTAGGATTGACCTGTAATACCGAACCATAGGTATAACCTTTCGCTCAATACTAGAATCGAGATTTGAAACATAGCATCTGAGGCTGCATTAATCGAGGATACACGACAGAAGGAATTGTTCTATTTCCAAACTTTACCTTCAACAAGCGTAGATTTTTTTATTTTCTTTTTTCCCCACCACGAATCATGTGTATTTCTCGTAAGACTGAGAGTAATAAAAAAAATCAAATTGCACCATCTCTGTAATAGGTAAATGCCTCTTTTTCTCCTGAAGTTGTCGGAATTATTCGTAATAAGATATTGGCTACAATTGAAAAGGTTTTATCATTAAAATTTCCATTTATCCGTGATCTATACATAGGTAGCAATCCATTCTATCATTGTTCTCATTACTTCTCGAAGGAAAATGACCCCACAAGGAAAAGAATTCTACAGTACGAAATAACATAAAAACGTATTCATTATCATAAAAAAAGAGATGGTCCGTCTATTCAATATTAAAAAATTCAATAAATATTCAAATTGTTCTTTTTTACATAACAAGAATTGATAAGAACTAAGAAAGAAATATGAAATAAATATGGGAACCGGATTCGATTCCATCTTACTGGAATAGTCTACCAACAAAAGAATCATCGTATGATGAAAATAGAATAACCGCCCTTTTTTGTGTTGTGTATTTACGGGTATACACTATACAATCAACTATAAAAAAATTGTTTATCAATTTGTATTTTTAATAGAATATAGATAGGATAAGGATTTTTTTTGATAACTCTAAAACGGGCCTATAAAGCAATTTGATCATTCTTCTGATATGGAATCGTAGTCTAAATAGAATCATGATCTAAAGATATCTATTAACCATAAAATATAGACCCCTCACTCAGTGACTTCATTAGAATTCTAATTTATTGATTAATCTGGAAGGAAAGATCCTGTACTATAATTTTACTATGATGAAAAATTTTCTAATTTTATCGCTTTCTAGTTAGAATTGATTGGTTGTATCTACCCAATAATCTAATATGAATGATTCACTTTATTTTCTGTTTTTGGGTCATAATCATTATGTAGGAGAGATTGCTGAGTGGTTGAAAGCGTAGCATTGGAACTGCTATGTAGGCTTTTGCTTACCGAGGGTTCGAATCCCTCTCTTTCCTTACCTTCACCTAATTTACCGATCTTACTAACCACAATCTAACCACAATAGATCAAATAGAAATTTGATACGACTATTCCAACAGTTAGACCTTTCTTTAATATGGATTCTCTATTCCTAATGGCTGTGGTACAGAAAATATGTTAAAGAAAAGAGTAGACAAGGAATGAAAATATCCCTCTCAGTCTATGACACCTAAATGGAAGAAAAATCCGGATCAAACCCTTATTTATCTTAATTTACTTCGCCGAAAGGGAGCAAATTGGTCGAACCCTTAATTCTTATTAGTTTTGATTTTCTTTTTGTTAGGTTTAAGTCTGAAATATTCTACAACTAGCAATTCATTCATTTTTAAGCCGACCCATTTACTATCTATTATTAGTGACTAATCCTTTATATTGGAATGGTTGAAGAGTCAAATGGTTTGGCAATTCCTCAGGAGGGGATGAATCCAGAGAATTTTGAATTAGAGCTCTAGATTTTTGTTCATCCCTCGCCGCAATAGTATCTCGGGATTTGCAGCGATAACTTGGTATATCTACTATACGACCATTGACTAAAATATGTCTATGGTTAACTAATTGTCGAGCTCCCGGAATAGTCGGAGCCATACCCAACCGAAAAAGGATGTTATCCAGGCGCATTTCAAGTAATTGTAGTAAAACCTGACCTGTTGACCCCTTTGCCTTTCCGGCGATACGAACGTATTTAAGTAATTGTCGTTCTGTAAGACCATAATGAAAACCCGCAATTTTTGTTTTTCTTCTAGGCGAATACCATATTGGGATTTTTTCCCGGAACGCATTGGTTTCTAAGATCACTTCCAGCTCTGGGCCTTTTATTAGTTAGCCCTGGTAAAGCCTCCAGGCGACGTATTTTTTTGAAACGAGGACCTGGTAACGCGACATAAAAACTCCTTCTTCTTATTTTATTTCTATTTAATTATTAATTCTTATTGATAAAATTTCATTCTACAAATAAACCTAAACTAAAAATGAACTAAATTCTAAATAAAGGCAAATTTACTGAAGTATTATTCTATTAAAGAATAATGAGATGAGTTGGATAAATATACAGATCTTTCTATTCTATATATAGAAAAAGAAAAAGATTCTTTTCGTGAGATAGGTTAGAGATTCCTATAATATTAACATAATAAATCAATGGCTTTTGCAAAAAGAGGAAGGCACTTTTTTCGATATTCTTTGATTTCAAAGATGTATTATCAATCATGTAAAACATCGAATAAAATAAATAGAGAAAAGCCGACTATCGGAATGAACCGATGGCCATCGCATTACAAATGCGATGCTCTAACCTCTGAGCTAAGCAGGCTCACATAAAATCAATTCGACATGTATAGGAATTCACTAAACTCTTGGAATCTTTGCTATTAACTATTTGAATTCTTGGCTATTCAATATTATTCATAATTAATATGAATATATTAATATTAAAAAATAGAATATAGAATTTCAAATAATTGTTAAATATTATAGAACATAACGATTAATCTAGCGATATAGACTTTTCTTTTTTTTATCATTATTATTTTATCACGATTAAATATTCTAAAAAAAAGAAGAGAATCGATCGTTCAAGTATTTGAAATTTCAGGGGAAAATCAGTGGAAGAGAGACAGATTTTTAGGGCATGTATCCACCTATATTCAATTGCGGATACAGAAATGATAAAATCGTTTTTGATTGCATCTAATATGAGCTTCCTATAGAAGATAGACAAGAAATCAAAGACAAAGAGGAGAAAACACTTTTTCTCTATCTAAGGAATTCAAAGGTTCCGGTATAAATGAAAGAAAAAGGGGAACGAGATCGCAATGAGATTTTCATCTCAAAAAGGGGGATACGCTAAATTGGTAGACGCTACGGACTTAATTGGATTGAGCCTTGGTATGGAAACTTACTAAGTGATAACTTTCAAATTCAGAGAAACCCTGGAATTAATAAAAATGGGCAATCCTGAGCCAAATCACGTTTTCCAAAAATAAACAAAGGTTCAGAAAGCGAAAATAAAGATAGGTGCAGAGACTCGATGGAAGCTGTTCTAACGAATGGAGTTGATTGTCGTACATTGGTAGAGGAATCCTTCTATCGAAACTTCAGAAAAGAAGAAGGATAAACCTGTATACATAGAAGAATTGGTGTGAATCGATTCCATATTTAAGAAAGAATCAAATATTCATTGATCAAAGCATTCACCATAATCTGATAGATCTTTGAATAACTAATGAAATCGGACAAGAATAAAGATAGAGTCCCGTTCTACATGTCAATACCGGCAACAATGAAATTTATAGTAAGAGGAAAATCCGTCGATTTCAAAAATTATAAAGGTTCAAGTCCCTCTATCCCCAATTTGACGCCCTAATTATTTCTGGTATCCTTTTTATTTATTATTCCTTTTTTGTTAGCGGTTTAAAAGTACTTATCTTTCTCATTCACTACTCTTTATACAAATGGATCTGAGCGGAAATGTATCACATGTCACATGTGACATATATGATACATGTACAAATGAACATCTTTGAGCAAGGAATCCTCAATTTGAATGATTCACAAACGATATTTTGATTCATATTGAAACTTACAAAGTTGTTCTGTAAATTCTATGACCTGGCTGAGGCTTTGTAATACCCGTTCAAATGACATATACCCATGTTCTCTAGTAAAATGAAAATGAGGATGAGACATCAGGAATAGTCGGGATAGCTCAGTTGGTAGAGCAGAGGACTGAAAATCCTCGTGTCACCAGTTCAAATCTGGTTCCTGACACATGATTAATTTGTATGAGTCTCTATTCTACCAATTAATTGATATGAATACGTATTCATTAAGTATTTTCCAAATTTGAAAATCCCAATGAATCCATAATACAAACGAGACTTCAATTACTCTGTTTAATCTAGAATAGAACCTTGAATCTATAGAATTGTAGAAGTGAAGATTAGTTTTTTTATCATTTTGTCACACCCCTGACCCGCAGCGGAATAAGAGTCGGGGCATAATTGGGTTATCACCAAAGCTCATGATGTTTACTAAAATGTTTCATATTTATTAAATTTAAATTACAACTCAAATGTTCAAATCAAATCCATACAATTACAAGGAAAATGAAACTAAGTAGAACAATCGAAAGCTTAAGCTGTTTTATTCTTCTAAGTCTTCCTATGTGTTTCTTGCCTCAACTGGATCACCTGTAACATGTGTAAAAATATATTTTTGGGTCAATAAAAGTTGGCGAGTGAACCTTGTTAAAACATTATTATTGATTCCTTGTTGTATTTAGTATTGAAAAATTGTGCAATAATCACATGTGAGCAAACGTATGTATATAACAAAACACAAACCACATTGGATGAGTATATGATATGAATGATGATGACTGTGAGATCAAGGCTCAATCAAATGGAGCCGATCGTATGAATGTATGTGAGATCAAGGCTCAATCAAACGGAGCCGATCAGATGAGGCACCTGTACTCAACCCGTATCCCACGGGGAGCTGATGGGCCTAATGAAATGCTTGCACTGAAAATGATAAATTCAAACTAAACATAATTAACACAACAATTTGTACACATTTGATACACATTAGATCACAGATATGATGAATGCACAAGTGTTTATATTTATATAATAACAGAATTGTACGACACATGATACACCCCAAAACGTGATTAAAACGGGGAATTTGTAGAGATTCACTCACATTGGGTGCGTTCTTTTGATGACGTTGAATGCGTACGAGTTTTTGGGATTTGATCGACGAGGAAAACTAACCTAAAAATAATAACGAAATAGTTCGGTAAATAAATGGATTTTTAGATTTATTTTTGTGAGTTAAATGACATTTTCTAACTATAAAAATATTATTTTTAAGTATTTTAAATTGATTTTAAATTAAATAAATAAAAAGAAATAAAATTTTGACTTTTTGACCGTTGACCAGACCGTTGACCGTTGACCGGTCGGACTGTGGTTAAGTGTGCGCTAGGTGAGGTTCGAACCCGAGACCTCTCGTACGCGTGCACGCAGCTCTACCAACTGAGCTACGTGTCTAACCCGAAATATTTTCTGTTTTAATTATATATATATACTAATTAATTGTTATTTATATTGGGTTAATATTAAAATGATTTAAAATGGACGAACCGCTTGCAGGGACCCGGAGTCGAACTCGGGTCGTTCGGTTCGTATGCGCACAGCCACCAGTTGGGCTGTGTGTCTAATCTGTTTAACTTACGGTTTATATTACTCTTATAAAAATGTTGTGGCTTGTTCTGTTTCAGTTTTAAAAAGGTTGGTTTTAATTCTGAAAGTCGGTACGTTGTAAGATTCGAACTCGTGACGTGTGTTTTGTTTGCGCGCACAGTCCACCGCTGGACTGTGTGTCTAACCCTTTGATTATGTGATTTTAATTATACTTATACTTATTCCTGACTTCCTCTTCTTCGTTTACAAACACCCAGATCAGAGAGTTCCGACTGTTTTGTTTAACTCGATTATCAAAACTTAAATTAGTTGAAATGTAATCGTTAACGAGGTTAAAGAACAGAATGTACCAAAACAGTGTGTTTAATTCAGATTTCCGGCAAGGGGCGTCGGCTCTGATTGGTGATCTCTGTCTGAGTGAATCAATCAACGGTTTTGATCAATGAGTTGTGCAATTAAGGTACTAAACAAAGGATGTCAGGGGGGTTTAGATGATTGTATCGATTCACAGGGAAACTTTGGAGTTTTCAGAGATTTTCCGACGAGTGTAGGAATTCCCGGAAACGTTGTCTGAGACGGATTCTGGTTGAACGATTTATGTTAGTACTTGTCTAATAATGGATTGAAAACGAAAGAATCGAGAACTTTACCGATTTGAAGTAGTCCCGGTTTTCCGGTGAAAGTCCGGCGACTGTAAAATTTCTCCAGCGAGTGCTAAAGCTTCGAGAGTTTGTGCGATTTTGAGCGAAAAGATTACCAGAGGTTTGGGTGGGTATTTATAGGGAAGAAACAGAACGTATTGAGTCCGAATTTGGTCTTGATTCGTGGTCAATGTTTCTCCGGCGGTTACAACCGCAATTTACTGTTAGTCGTCGGTTATAACCGATGTCGACGTCGGTTATAACGTTATAGTCAAAAGGAATAATGGCTGAACTCGCGGATTGCCAGATTTTCTGGTGATTGCGAGTTCTGCCGCGCTGAAGACCGGTTTTGAATTCGAGATTTAATTTAAGTATTATTTGTTTCGATATAATAACAAGGAAGTCAAGTGGCGGAGTGGTATGCTGGGTGTTTGTTGTAGTAGCTGACCCGGGTTCGAAACCCGGCAGCCTCATTTATTTTTTTTATTGACTTATTTTTATTATTTATTAACTATGGTTTAAAATTCTAACAATGTTTATTAATTATGTATTGATTAAAATTAAAGCTGACGATATATACGTAACGAAAAATTATAACTGACTATTCGATTAATAAACGAAGCGGGTTTTGGAAACCCGTTTTTCGACGGATGTTACAGTATCCCCTACTTTTAGAAATTTCGTCCCGAAATTTAAGTAGTAGTGGTAACAGGAAAAAGATGCGGGTATTTCTCGCGCATTGAGTCTTCACGTTCCCAAGTAAACTCAGGTCCTCGTTTCGACTCGCAGCGTACCCTAACAATTGGAATACGACTCTGTCTTAAACGTTTTTCTCCGAAGTCCATGATCTCTACTGGTCTTTCAATGAAGTGCATAGATTCATCGATCTGAATATCTTCTAGGGGGATATGGAGGTTTTCATCGGCGAGGCACTTCTTTAAGTTTGATACATGGAATGTGGGATGAATTCTGTTGAGCTCTTCTGGTAGGTCAAGCTTGTATGCTACAGGTCCTACTCTTTCGAGTATCTTGAAAGGTCCTACGTAGCGTGGTGCTAGCTTGCCTTTCTGGCCAAAACGAACCACTCCTTCCACGGTGATACTTTTAAAAGTACTTGATCACCAATGTTAAACTCCAAGGGCTTTCGTCGTTTGTCTGCATAACTCTTTTGACGACTTTGTGCCGCTAGAAGATTGTTTCGAATTTGATGGATTCTTGAATTAATTCTGGACGGTGATTCGTGCTTCTCCAATTTCATGCCAACATACTGGAGATCGGCACTTACGACCATATAAAGCTTCGAAAGGAGCCATGCCGATACTTGAGTGATAACTATTGTTGTACGAAAATTCAACTAATGGTAGATGAGTGTCCCAATTTCCCTTGAAGTCTATGACACATGCTCAAAGCATGTCTTCAAGAGTTTGGATGGTGCGTTCAGATTGTCCATCAGTTTGAGGATGAAAAGCGGTACTGAGGTCTAATCGCGTACCCAAGGCGGCTTGTAGGGCTCGCCATGTTCGTGAAGTGAAATAACCATCACGGTCTGAAATGATGCTCATAGGTACACCATGACGGCTTACGATTTGCTGATGTAGATACGAGCTAACTTCTCATTCTTGAAGTCCTCGCGAATTGGAATGAAGTGAGCTGATTTTGTAAGACGATCAATGATTACCCATATGGTGTCATACCTACTGGAGGTGCGAGGTAACCCGGTAATGAAGTCCATGGTTATGTTTTCCCACTTCCATACAGGTATTTCAGGTTGGGTTAGAAGTCCTGAAGGTCTTTGATGTTCAGCTTTTACTTTGGAACAGGTAAGGCACTTGGAAACAAAAACAGCGATATCCTTTTTCATGCCCGGCCACCAGTAGGTGTATCGTAGGTCTTGATACATCTTGTCGGCTACTGGGTGTACAGAGTATCTGTTTTGTGCGCCTCATCCATGAGGATATCGCGATTAGGAATCCATATGCGATTTAGATAGTATAGAATACCGTCGGATTTGGTTTCGATTTTAAGTTCTGCTCCACATGACAGCTCATCGCGTACGTCGTTTTATGTTACTGAAACATGTTGAGCTTCTCGGATTCCATCTTTGATGTCGGTTATGATTTGCGAACATAGAAGATGAATGGAGTTCGCATAACCTTTTCGACTGAGCGCATCGGCCACCACGTTTGCCTTGCCAGGATGATACCGAATTTCACAGTCGTAGTCGTTAAGAAGTTCGACTCATCTTCGTTGCTCATATTCAACTCCTTTTGGTTAAAGATATGTTGGAGGCTCTTGTGGTCAGTGTATATTTCACACTTGGTACCGTAGAGGTAATGTCTCCATATCTTAAGAGCGAACACAACGGCCCCAAGTTCCAGGTCGTGGGTGGTGTAATTCTTTTCATGAACTTTGAGTTGCCTAGAAGCATAGGCTATCACTTTTCCTCTTTGCATCAGTACACAGCTTAGTCCTTGCGCTGACGCGTCGCAATAAACCACGAAGTCATCACAACCCTCGGGGAGTGTGAGGATAGGTGCGTCACAGAGTTTTTGCTTTAGAGTTTGGAAGGCTTCTTCTTGTTTGGGTCCCCATATGAAGGGTTTCCTTTATGAGTCAAAGTCGTGAATGGTACAGCAATACTAGAAAAATTGGCAATGAAGCGGCGATAGTAACCAGCCAAACCAAGAAATGATCTTACTTCGGTAGGGGTACGTGGCGCTTTCCTTCCTGTACTGCCTTGATTTTCAAAGGATCGACATGTATTCCCTTGTCATTAACGACATGTCCAAGGAATTGTACCTCTCTTAACCAGAATTCGCATTTTGAGAACTTAGCGTAGAGCTTTTCAGTCCTTAAGAGTGTAAGGATGAGTCGAAGGTGTCGCTCATGATCGGATTTAGACTTGGAGTAGATGAGGATGTCGTCGATGAAGACTATGACAAAGCGGTCGAGGTAGGGTTTGCATACTCTATTCATTAGATCCACGAAGACAGCTGGGGCGTTGGTTAAACCAAACGGCATGACCATGAATTCGTAATGACCATAACGAGTTCGGAAAGCGGTCTTTGGGACGTCTTCTTCATGTACTCTGAGTTGATGATAACCAGAACGAAGGTCGATTTTTGAAAAACAGGTGGCGCCTTGAAGTTGGTCTAGAAGGTCATCGATGCGAGGTAATGGGTAGCGGTTCTTGACCGTTAACTTGTTGAGTTCTCTGTAGTCGATACACATGCAAAACGTTCCATCTTTCTTCTTCACAAAAAGAACAGGTGCACCCCCAGGCGATGAGCTAGGACGTATGAATCCTTTGTCAGTCAGCTCTTGCAGTTGACTGGCCAGCTCTTGCATTTCGGATGGGGCTAACCTATAAGGAGATTTTGCGACTGGTGTAGTGCCAGGTATAAGATCAATGCGGAATTCGACTTCTCTCACGGGAGGAAGTCCTGAGATGTCGTCGGGAAAGACTTGTGGGAATTTTTTCACTACCGGTATATCTTCGAGTTTCTTCTCCTTGTTTCCCTTCTTGACGACGTGCGTTAGGAATGAGACATAGTTCTTACGGAGGTATTTTCGGGCTTGAAGGCAGGACATCAATTTGAGTCCTTTCGAAGGGGTTTCTCCGAAGATTCGTAGGGTCTGACCGTCTGCAAGAGGAATGCGAATGAACTTTTCACGGCATACTACTTCAGCGTGATGTTGGCTGAGCCAGTCCATACCGATTATAATGTCGAAACTGCCCAACTTCATAGGAATGAGGTCAACTGTAAGTTCGTGATCGTTTAGAGTGAGGTACAATTTTGTATAATAGAGTTTAATAAGACTAGTTTTCCGTCAGCAACTTCCACCGTTAGAGATTCCATGAGATTATCACGAGTTTGGTTGAGGATGGGTTCAAATTCTAAAGACACAAAACTCTTATCCGCGCCAGTATCGAATAACATGGATTCATAAGTACCATTTACGAGAAACGTACCGTTAACCACGTTGTTGTCGGCCCTAGCTTAATTGGCGTTGATGTTGAAAGCTCTTCCTCTAGTAGGTGGAGGAGCTTGGTTAGCTTGGTTTACCGGATTTGCTTGAGCTTGGGTATGAATGATGTTCACCAAGCGGGGACATGTGTTCCTGAAGTGGTTTGGGTCTCCACAGTTGTAACAAGCTCGCATAGGTTGCATCATGGGGTAGTTGGGTTGGTAGTAGGATTGGGCTATATGTTGGGCAGGTGGTAGAGTAAAGGTTGTTGGGCTTAACCCACTATCTGATGGTGGGTTTGGGTTGAGGGTTGATTGCGGTTCATTCGCTGAAGTGTGCGACAGGTTTGGATGTGTGACCCGCACGGCCACAGCTGGTGCAATGTTGGTAAGGAGTTTCTGGGAGGTGATGGTATTGACAACGGTTGCATTTTTGGTATGGGCCGGAGTATGGCTTTTTATAGGGTGCAGCTGAGGGAGCAACTTGGGTGATTGGCGCGACAGTGATAGGAGAGTTTGTGTGTGTGACGGCAAAATTTATGCTGTTTCGTTTCCTCTTACCAGCAAACTTTGAAGAGGAGGTGGAATGGTTTGAAGTTTGGGCCTCAATGGGGGCTTTCTTTTTCTCATCCTTAAATTTGCCGTTTCGGATGCGATTCTCGATAAATTCGGTAGCTAGTTCCATAGCGGCTTCAAGTGGTGCAGGCGAAGTGCTGAGAACCGAGTCTTGAATTTTCGAGGGGAGGCCTCGAATATAGTGTTCAACTAAGCGGTACACTGGGGTGAACAAGTTGGGTATCATTTGGTTCAGCTCGAGAAATCTTTTGTTGTAGGAAGTATGATCTCCTTCCTTTTGTTTTAACGAGTGGAATTCATCTTCTAGCTTTTTGATCTCGCTTCTTGGACAGAAGCGTCTCGTCATGATTTCCCTTAATTCTTCCCATGTTAAGGCCATGGCATCTTCGACTCCTCTCTTACCCTTTTCTGTGTTCCACCAGGTAAGGGCTACCCCAAACAGTCTCCCAGTTGCGTAACGTACCTTGCGATCCTCGGGACAATCGCAATTGAGGAAGGTGTTCTCCATTTCTTCAAACTAGTGGAGGAGAGCAGTGACACCTTCGGTCCCTTCATATTTTGGGGGATCGCAAGACTTGAAGTGTTTGTAGGAGCACTTTTTGGAGGGAGGGTTGTCGACGTTCTGGTCTTCTTGATTGGGAGAGTTGATGGGATTCGCGGTGAGAGCTTGTTGGACTTGAATTACGATGTCAGGAAGCACTACGGCCATTTGTTTTGCAATTTGGGTGGCCAAGCGTTCGTTTGATCTTCCTGACTTTCTACCTCCACGTAGTTGCCTAGCCGACATCTACAGGAACATACATAGGAAGATTGTGAGTTTAAGAAGTTTCTTAGGTGTCATGTGTCGTTAAAAGAATATAAAAAAAAATAACATAATCATAAAAAATGCAACTACATCCATAGGATGTCTTGGGTTTGCTCATGTTTGGGCCCCCAATGTCCCCCATACCATCGCCTGTATAGTCATGTGGGCCCCCATGACTATTGGCTTAGTAGGATTCACATTGGTGTTGTCGGTTTAACACTCACATCACCCGAATGAAAACCATGAAATATGATTGCGAGATTTATGGTAGGAGGGTGTCCAGGTGTAGACACAATGACAACTCAAAGTGAGGTTAGTTCACACGACGTTTGGTATAGCATGCTTTGGCCTAATAGGTCCTTCGTACTCTCATCGTTAGTCCCCAGGTAGGCAAACTGGTCCTTTATTTTGGATTTATACGAATGCCAAGCCTAGACAGGACGTTCCGACTACCGGTACTCGTACCCTTCCAGTTACTACATGCCCGTCATGGGAACTCACTTTGATGTGATTTGAAAAATACAAAAATCGTTGCAAAAATCATAGGAATTGTGAGGTGTGTGCTCTCATGGATATGATATGTTATGAGGATATGATTCATAATGAGCATTGTATAATAATATGTACTTATGAACATGTTTGCATAACATTGAATGTAACAATAAACATAAAGCATATAAACATCATGAATTTTGTATGTAACACAAAAAAAAATTTAAAAATTCTAATCAACTATAGTATAGGCTCTAAGGGTCTAATAACCTATCCTATATCCCTATAGTCATGGCTCTGATACCAATCTGTCACACCTCGACCCGCAGCGGAATAAGAGTCGGGACATAATTGGGTTATCACCAAAGCTCATGATGTTTACTAAAATGTTTCATATTTATTAAATTTAAATTACAACTCAAATGTTCAAATCAAATCCATACAATTACAAGGAAAATGAAACTAAGTAGAACAATCGAAAGCTTAAGCTGTTTTATTCTTCTAAGTCTTCCTATGTGTTTCTTGCCTCAACTGGATCACCTGTATCATGTGTAAAAATATATTTTTGGGTCAACAAAAGTTGGCGAGTGAACCTTGTTAAAACATTATTATTGATTCCTTGTTGTATTTAGTATTGAAAAATTGTGCAATAATCACATGTGAGCAAACGTATGTATATAACAAAACACAAACCACATTGGATGAGTATGTGATATGAATGATGATGACTGTGAGATCAAGGCTCAATCAAACGGAGCCGATCGGATGAGGCACCTGTACTCAACCCGTATCCCACGGGGAGCTAATGGGCCTAATGAAATGCTTGCACTGAAAATGATAAATCCAAACTAAACATAATTCACACAACAATTTGTACACATTTGATACACATTAGATCACAGATATGATGAATGCACAAGTGTTTATATTTATATAATAACAGAATTGTACGACACATGATACACCCCAAAACGTGATTAAAACGGGGAATTTGTAGAGATTCACTCACATTGGGTGCGTTCTTTTGATGACGTTGGATGCGCACGAGTTTTTGGGATTTGATCGACGAGGAAAACTAAACTAAAAATAATAACGAAATAGTTCGGTAAATAAATGGATTTTTAGATTTATTTTTGTGAGTTAAATGACATTTTCTAACTTTAAAAATATTATTTTTAAGTATTTTAAATTGATTTTTAAATTAAATAAATAAATAAAAGAAATAAAAATTTTGACTTTTTGACCGTTGACCAGACCGTTGACCGTTGACCGGACCGTTGACCGGTCGGACTGTGGTTAAGTGTGCGCTGGGTGAGGTTCGAACCTGAGACCTCTCGTACGCGTGCACACAGCTCTACCAACTGAGCTACGTGTCTAACCCGAAATATTCTCTGTTTAATTATATATATATACTAATTAATTGTTATTAATTGGGTTAATATTAAAATGATTTAAAATGGCCGAACCGCTTGCAGGGACCCGGAGTCGAACTCGGGTCCTTCGGTTCGTATGCGCACAGCCCAACCAGTTGGGCTGTGTGTCTAATCTGTTTAACTTACGGTTTATATTACTCTTATAAACATGCTGTGGCTTGTTCTGTTTCAGTTTTAAAAAGGTTGGTTTTAATTCTGAAAGTCGGTACGTTGTAAGATTCGAACTCGTGACGGGTGTTTTGTTTGCGCACACAGTCCACCGCTGGACTGTGTGTCTAACCCGTTTGATTATGTGATTTTAATTATACTTATACTTATTCCTGACTTCGTCTTCTTCGTTTACAAACACCCAGATCAGAGAGTTCCGACTATTTTGTTTAACTCGATTATCAAAACTTATAATTAGTTGAAATGTAATCGTTAACGAGGTTAAAGAACAGAATGTACCAAAACAGTGTGTTTAATTCAGATTTCCGGCAAGGGGCGTCGGCTCTGATTGGTGATCTCTGTCTGAGTGAATCAATCAACGGTTTTGATCAATGAGTTGTGCAATTAAGGTACTAAACAAAGGATGTCAGGGGGTTTAGATG
>CAMTDV010000012.1:8651601-8654101 GCA_947069175.1 Scalesia atractyloides | reverse complement strand
CATCCGCCGATTGGGTCTATTTGAAAATCTGAACATAGCATTTTCGGGAGACTAGTTTTTTTCGGCGGAAGCCGCTTATACCTATTTTGCAAAAAGGATATTCTGTGTTATGATAAAACGCCCAATTGAAAAAAAAGAGAGAGGGGTTTTTTTGGGTGCCTTTTCGGCTTAAACAACCTTGTTTTTTTTGAACATGAAAAATAAAGAACCCATTGCGATTGCGGAAATATAGGCCTATAAAGGGACCAAAACAGAGGGAAAGTTAAGAGTTGTATAGAATGGGTACCTGATTTCCCAATTTGTACTTGTTATTATTATTTAGAATTTATATTTTAATATAAATATATATCTTATTATATATAAGGATATCTTACTTATTATAATTGATAATTCTAAATTGAAATTATTATTATTAATATCTATAGATATAAGTTTCTATCAAAATGTGAGTATATAATGAAGGATTTGAAAGGATATGGTATGATATCTTTTTTTATTCATTTTTTGTTTGTCTTCAAAATTTCCCACTTATTAAGCAAAAAAGTTTCTATAAAATGAAGAAAAATAAATTTTAGATTCTACTTATTTTTTATTCTATTTTATTGAATTAAAAGGTTTTTTAGAATCCATTCCAGCGGGGAAATTCTTAGTCAAATAGGTTTTTATCATGGGTTATGGGGAAGAGAAAAAAATTCTATTTTTTCCCTGAGTTTAATTATATATGGCGAGAAAAAGATATTTTTTTGCCTTAATTTTTAAAAATTTCATCTTTTTTCTTGTTAATTTTAAATTTGACCCTTCTTGATCAAATCAAATCAATATAGGAATATAGAAAAAGGAATATAGAAAAGGGGTGCGGATTTTCGATTTTCTTTGACTTTGATTTTTATAAAATTTAAAGATCTTATGTCTTATGCAATTAGTCTTATGTAAACAAAAGAAACCCCATTCGTCTAATTTTGACTTGGGATTCCGTTTAAACAAATTACTTGTTTGCTAAAAAAAATTAAACTTAATGTTTTTATTGATTCAAAGGAAAGAAAGTGTGGATTTTGAAATAACTGCTCAGAAGCTTTTTTAAAGGATTACTTTGGGTTTACGATTAGATCAAATAAGCCCTTCCGGGGAATAAATACTCAGCCCCTTGTGAAAATGGGTTGGTACTGTTTTTTTTTCCTTGTTTGCTCAATTACTCTTTTACCGCAAACAATGTAGGCATTGGGTTCAGCAATTAAAGATATCCCCCAACATACCAAAACTAGCCGTCACCCCACCGGTAGTAGAGATGTAAGGATTGGTACATAGAATAACTTTTTATTTGATTGATAATTTTAAAAAAGAAGATATTTTTTGCCATTTGCTCAAGCTCAAACTTCCTTCTTGCATGCGTGCCCCTCCGGAAAAAAACCCATATATAAGATGGTAGAAATTGTTAGTGGTATTCAAAACAAACGGTAATTTTTTCCCCGACACGGATCCCATACTTACCCCCCATAAACTGAAAATTTCCCTAACCCCCAATTGTACGTTAATACCGTCTAGTTTCCATATGCTGTTGAACAGCCCCGGTTAATCTGTCTTTCTTTGATAAAAATCGATACGATTTTTATAAGGCTTCCTCCGAATGAAATTCAATGGGATCCAGAGAAGACCAGGGCTTCACCAAGGCTCCCAAGTACCCCGTTCGATTGAAAATTCGATTCTATCGAAAATAATCATTTTCAAAAGATATCCACATTTTTTCACAAAGATTCATTTTTTATTTAAAAAATTTTTTTTTAATTTAATCCTAACAATTTTCGCATTGAACCCCCAAAAGCCCGTATTTTTGAGTTACATCCCGATCAGTAGAACTTTTTCATTTAAAATTTTATCATCGTTGTGGCATCCGCGGTTTTACTATATTTCCACTTTACCACAAATGGAACTAGAAATGTTTAATTTTTTACTAGAATTGTCAAATACCACTTACAATGTAATTATCAATACAGATTTAGATGGGAAAATAACTGTCAATGCAACTATTAAGTGATTATTCCAAGTATACTGAGTATCACTCATGTAAGGATCGGGTTTCGGGATTTTTTACTCTTAGATCCTTTATTTAGATAACTAGAAATTTTTATTAAAAAGATTTTAGTTCAGGAGATCATTTTCAATCTCAAAATTAATTTTCCCAAAATCAAAATATATAGAATAAAAGTTTCATTACTATCTTTAACTAAAAAAGTTATCATCAGAGATTAAAATTTCCGGAAAAGGGCTTTGACGCCCAAAAAAAAAAAACAAAATTACGGGAAATTGTCATGACCACCCCAACTCTGAATTGTTTTTATCCGTCTCCCTTTAAAATCAGATCTTTACTTTCGTTTTGGGATTTCAATAGGCCCAGACTGCTCGTTGATTTACTTAGCCTAATCTGTGTTCGAACCCTTTTAAATAAAATCGAATTTAACCACCCTCTTTTCCCTATTTTTATTGCTCCATATTTGCATGAAAA
>CAMTDV010000012.1:8639101-8646601 GCA_947069175.1 Scalesia atractyloides | reverse complement strand
TTTGTAATCATAACATTGAGTCTGGTTAAAAATTCCAACCTAACCCAATCCCAATCATGTCTACAAAATCTAATAGTAATTTACTTGGTATTGTGCGGTATTTGTGCACAAGATAAATAATATCTTTGCTAATGCTAAGTTTCATTGTAAACATTGGTCAACAACGTAAAATAGGCTTCCTTAGTATACCTTACTTAGACCTAGTCTTCTCTTTTCGATAGAAAATCCTCCATTGGGATTGGATTCTAAGAAAAGTAATATGCCAAGACCCATCTATTCTAAATAAAATTCCTAGACATTCTCTTACATCTGACTATTTTTGTGACTACTTGTTCTATTCTAAACCACTAATAAAAAAGAGACAAATGTACATATTCAGAAAAAAATGAAATTCAATATTTTATTATTATATAGAGATAATCAAATAGAAAGGATAATACAAATAGATTTCAAAATAGAAAGGATAATACAAATTGATTTCAATTTCGACCAATTTCAAATAATTAATAAAATAGAATTCAAAATTCAAAAAAAAAAAGAAAAATGAGAATTCTATTTTAGAATCCCTTTTCTTTAGAGAGAAATTCTCGGTAAGATTGAGATGAAAACAAGAGAATTTGGATAAGAGCAATAGTTAGTTTTAAACTATAAATAAAAAAAGCAAAAGCTAAGTAGATTCTAATCGATGAATCTTTAAAGGAAACACGCCCCGCAAAAGGAAACTAGATGGTTCGCAATTCTTACTTTAACTAAACGTTATGAACGACTTAAAAATTTCAAGTCGAATTGATTAATCCGGTATATTTTTCCACGTTTTATAGGAGTGCATCTATTTTTTCTGCTTTACGAATATGATTTTTTTGGGCATTTCTGAAAATATCAAGTCTTATTCCTATTTTGGTATTTTTCATTTCTGGATTTTTAGCCCGAGTAGCAAAGGACCGGAGAAACTTTTAGTTATGAATCAGGTATAGAACCAATAGGTGACGGTTGGTTACAATTTTAGAATCCGCTATTATATGTTTGCTCTAGTTTTTGTTGTTTTTGATATGGAAAAACGGTTTTCCTTTATCCATGGGCAATGTGTTTAGATGTATTAGGTGTATCTGTATTTGTAGAAGCTTTAATTTTTGTGCTTATCTTAATTGTTGGTTTAGTTTATGCATGGCGAAAGGGAGCATTGGAATGGTCTTAGCTCCTGAATATTTAGACAATAAAAGAAAAAAAACGGAAAAAATTTGAGATAGTTATGAATTCCATTGAGTTTCCCTTATTTCATCGAACAACCCAAAATTCAGTTATTTCAACTACATTAAATGATCGTTCAAATTGGTCAAGACTCTCTAGTTTATGGCCGCTTCTTATGGTACCAGTTGTTGCTTCATTGAATTTGCTTCACTAATAGGCTCACGATTCGACTTTGATCGTTTGTGGACTAGTACCAAGATCGAGTCCTAGACAAGCGGACCTTATTTTAACAGCCGGAACAGTAACAATGAAAATGGTCCCTTCCTTAGTGAGATTATACGAGCAAATGCCTGAACCAAAATATGTTATTGCTATGGGAGCATGTACAATTACAGGGGGATGTTCAGTACCGATTCTTATAGTACTGTTCGTGGAGTCGATAAGCTAATTTATGTGGATGTCTATTTGCCAGGCTGTCCACCTAAACCAGAAGCAATTATAGATGCTATAACAAAACTTCGTAAGAAAATATCTTGAGAAGTCTATCCAGATAGAATTATGTCTCAGCGAGAGAATCGGTGTTTTACTACCAATCACAAGTTTCAGGTTGGGCATAGTATTCATACTGGAAATTATGATCAAGGATTCCTTTATCAACCACCATCTACCTCAGAGATTCCTCCTGAAACATTTTTCAAATACAAAAGTTCAGTCTCTTCACACGAATTAGTAAATTAGACAGGATTCCTTTGCACAGAATAAAAAGTTGTGGCTCAATCTTCAGAAATTTCATCGTAAATCTGAAATACTTATACAAAAAATGCGATAGATATAAAAAAGATGCAGGGTAATTTGTCCGCTTGGCTAGTTAAGCATGCGCTAATTCATAGATCTTTGGGCTTTGATTACCAAGGAATAGAGACTTTACAAATCAAACCGGGGGATTGACATTCCATTGCTGTCATTTTTATATGTATATGGTTACAATTATCTCCGCTCCCAATGTGCCTATGATGTAGCACCAGGCGGACTATTACCTAGTGTGCATCATCTTACTAGAATAGAGTATGGCGTGCATCAACCAGAAGAGGTATGCATAAAAGTATTTGCCCGAGGAGCGATCCTAGAATTCGTCTGTTTTCTGGGTTTGGAAAAGTGTGGATTTTCAAGAACGGGAATCTTGTGATATGTTGGGAATCTCTTATGATAATCATCCGCGTTTGAAAAGTATCTTAATGCCTGAAAGTTGGATAGGATGGCCTTTACGTAAGGATTATATTGCTCCAATTTTTATGAAATACAAGATGCTCATTGAATGATAAAAAACTAATCTTCACTTCTACAATTCTATAGATTCAAGGTTCTATTCTAGATTAAAACAGAGTAATTGAAGTCTCGTTTGTATTATGGTTTGTATTTTTATTATGTATAGAATAAAAAAATACAATAAAATTAAGGATTCATTGGGATTCTCAAATTTGGAAAATACTTAGTGAATACGTATTCATATCAATTAATTGGTAGAATAGAGACTATACAAATTATCATGTGTCAGGAACCAGAGAACTGGTGACACGAGGATTTTCAGTCCTCTGCTTTACCAACTGAGCTATCCGACTATTCCTGATGTCTCATCCTCATTTTCATTTTACTAGAGAACGTGGGTATATGTCAATTGAACGGGTATTACAAAGCCTCAGCCAGGTCCTAGAATTTACAGAACAACTTTGAAAGTTTCAATATGAATCAAAATATCGATCGTGAATCATTCAAATGGGGATTCCTTGCTCAAAGATGTTCATTTGTACATGTATCATATATGTCACATGTGACATGTGATACATTTCTGCTCAGATCCATTTGTATAAAGAGTAGTGAATGAGAAAGATAAGTACTTTTAAACCGCTAACGAAAAAGGATAAAATAAATAAAAAGGATACGAGAAATAATTAGGGCGTCAAATTGGGGATAGAGGGACTTGAACCTCATGATTTTTGAAATCGAGGATTTTCCTCTTACTATAAATTTCATTGTTGCCCGTATTGACATGTAGAACGGGACTCTATCTTTATTCTCGTCCGATTTCATCAGTTATTCAAAAGATCTATCAGATTATGGTGAATGCTTTGATTAATGAATATTTGATTCTTTCTTCAATATGGAATCGATTCACACCAATTCTTCTATGTATACAGGTTTATCCTTCTTCTTTTCTGAAGTTTTGATAGAAGGATTCCTCTACCAATGTAAGACAATCAACTCCATTCGTTAGAACAGCTTCCATCGAGTTCTGCATCTATCTTTATTTTCGCTTTCTGAACCTTTGTTTGTTTTCGGAAAACGTGATTTGGCTCAGGATTGCCCATTTTTATTAATTCCAGGGTTTCTCTGAATTTGAAAGTTATCACTTAGTAAGTTTTCATACCAAGGCTCAATCCAATTAAGTCCTTAGCGTCTACCAATTTCGCCATATCCCCCTTTTTGAGATGAAAATCTCATTGCGATCTCGTTCCCCTTTTTCTTTCATTTATACCGGAACCTTTGAATTCCTTAGATAGATGCTGATTCCTGTCTCGAAAAAGTGTTTTCTCCTCTTTGTGTTTGATTTTTGTCTATCTTCTATAGGAAGCTCATATTAGATGCAATCAAAAACGATTTTATCATTTCTGTATCCGCAATTGAATATAGGTGGATACATGCCCTAAAAATTTGTCTCTCTTCCACTGATTTTCCCTTGAAATTTCAATACTTGAACGATCGATTCTTTCTTTTTTTTTTAGAATATTTAATCGTGATAAAATAATCGTGATAAAAAAATGAGAAGTCTATATCGCTAGATTAATCGTTATGTTCTATAATATTTAACAGTTATTTGAAATTCTATATTCTATTCTTTAATATTAATATATTCATATTAATTATGAATAATATGAATAGCCAAGAATTCAAATAGTTAATAGCAAAGATTCCAAGAGTTTAGTGAATTCCTATACATGTCGAATTGATTTTATGTGAGCCTGCTTAGCTCAGAGATTAGAGCATCGCATTTGTAATGCGATGGTCATCGGTTCGATTCCGATAGTCGGATTTTCTCTATTTATTTTATTCGATGTTTTACATGATTGATAATACATCTTTGAAATCAAAGAATATCGAAAAAAGTGTCTTCCTCTTTTCGCAAAAGCCATTGATTTATTATGTTAATGTTATAGGAATCTCCAACCTATCTCACGAAAAGAATCCTTTTCTTTTTCTGTATTTAGAATAGAAAGATCTGATCTCATTATTCTTTAACAGAATAATACTTCAGTAAATTTGGCTTTATTTAGAATTTAGTTCATTTTTAGTTTAGGTTTATTCTGTAGAATGAAATTTCATCAATAAGAATTAATAATTAAATAGAAATAAAATAAGAAGAAGGGGTTTTTATGTCGCGTTACCGAGGTCCTCGTTTCAAAAAAATACGTCGCCTGGGGGCTTTACCAGGGCTAACTAATAAAAGGCCCAGAGCTGGAAGTGATCTTAGAAACCAATCGCGTTCCGGGAAAAAATCCCAATACCGTATTCGCCTAGAAGAAAAACAAAAATTGCGTTTTCATTATGGTCTTACAGAACGACAATTGCTTAAATACGTTCGTATCGCCGGAAAGGCAAAGGGGTCAACAGGTCAGGTTTTACTACAATTACTTGAAATGCGCCTGGATAACATCCTTTTTCGGTTGGGTATGGCTCCGACTATTCCGGGAGCTCGACAATTAGTTAACCATAGACATATTTGACTCAATGGTCGTATAGTAGATATACCAAGTTATCGCTGCAAACCCCGAGATACTATTGCGGCGAGGGATGAACAAAAATCTAGAGCTCTAATTCAAAATTCTCTCGATTCATCCCCTCCTGAGGAATTGCCAATCCATTTGACTCTTCAACCATTCCAATATAAAGGATTAGTCAATCAAATAATAGATAGTAAATGGGTCGGCTTGAAAATAAATGAATTGCTAGTTGTAGAATATTATTCTCGTCAGACTTAAACCTAACAAAAAGAAAATCAAAACTAATAAGAATTAAGGGTTCAACCAATTTTGCTCCCTTTCGGCGAAGTAAATTAAGATAAATAAGGGTTTGATCCGGATTTTTCTTCCATTTAGGTGTTATAGACCGAGAGGGATATTTTCATTCCTTGTCTACTCTTTTATTTAACAGTATTTTCTGTACCACAACCATTAGGAATAGAGAATCATATTAAAGAAAGGTCTAACTGTTGGAATAGTCGTATCCATTGCTATTTGACATATTGTGGTTAGATTGTGGTTAGTAAGATCGGTAAATTAGGTGAAGGTAAGGAAAGAGAGGGATTCGAACCTCGGTAAGCAAAAGCCTAGATAGCAGTTCCAATGCTACGCTTTCAACCACTCAGCAATCTCTCCTACATAATGATTATGACCCAAAAACAGAAAATAGAGTGAATCATTCATATTAGATTATTGGGTAGGTACAACCAATCAATTCTAACTAGAAAGCGATAAAAATAGAAAATTTTTCATCATAGTAAAATTATAGTACAGGATCTTTCCTTCCAGATTAAATCAATAAATTAGAAATTCTAATGAAGTCACTGAGCGAGGGGTCTATATTTTATGATTAATAGATATCTTTAGATCATGATTCTATTTAGACTACGATTCCATATCAGAAGAATGATCAAATTGCTTTATAGGCCCGTTTTAGAGTTATCAACAAAAATCCTTATCCTATCTATATTCTATTAAAAATACAAATTGATAAACAATTTTTTATAGTTGATTGTATAGTGTATACCCGTAAATACACAACACAAAAAATGGGCAGTTATTCTATTTTCATCATACGATGATTCTTTCGTTGGTAGACTATTCCAGTAAGAAAGAATCGAATCCGGTTCCCATATTTTATTTCATATTTCTTTCTTGGTTCTTATCAATTCTTGTAATGTAAAAAAGAACAATTTGAATATTTATTGAATTTTTAATATTGAATAGACGGACCATCTCTTTTTTTATGATAATGAATACGTTTTTATGTTATTTCGTACTGTAGAATTCTTTTCCTTGTGGGATCATTTTCCCGCGAGAAGTAATGAGAAAAATGATAGAATGGGTTGCTACCTATGTCTAGATCGCGGATAAATGGAAATTTTATTGATAAAAACCTTTTCAATTGTAGCCAATATCTTATTACGAAAAATTCCGACAACTTCAGGAGAAAAAGAGGCATTTACCTATTACAGAGATGGTGCAATTTGATTTTTTTTATTACTCTTAGTCTTACGAGAAATACACATGATTCGTGGTGGGGAAAAAAGAAAATAAAAAAATCTACGCTTGTTGAAGGTAAAGTTTGGAAATAGAACAATTCCTTCTGTCGTGTATCCTCGATTAATGCAGCCTAAGATGCTATGTTTCAAATCTTGATTCTAGTATTGAGAGAAAGATTATACCTATGGTTCGGTATTACAGGTCAATCCTAGTCCACTAATACCAATAGACAGCAGAGGGAAAGAAGCACTACACCTAGGAATCAACAACACTAAAACTTTGTTATAAATTATCCCTTTCTTTAGCAGACTTGGGACTAAAAGAATGGTTGGGACAACAAACATCCATCTCGTTTGTATTTTGGATACCCGCATAACCATCAAAGGCTGTTGAAGTGGCTAATTTCTGGAAATTGGGAAGCGTTGAGAACAAAGAAATTGTTGGAGTTATCATTTATCTCTAGTACCAATACGTTTGATGTTAAGAGAAGATCTCTTGCACTAAGGTTGGCTAGAGATTTCTTGTAAAAACACTAGCTACTCAATTCATAATGAGAGATTTTCATCTTCTTTATCATTTTATCATTATGCACATAAGAGAGGAGCCGTATGAGATGAAAATCATATGTACGGTTCTGTAACGGGGATTCTTTGAATTGAATGACGACCGTAACGGATGTCAGCTCAATCTGAAGGAAATTATGCGGAAGCTTTACAGAATTATTATGAAGCTATGCGACTAGAAATTGATCCCTATGACCGAAGTTATATACTCTATAACATAGGACTTATCCACACAAGTAACGGAGAACACACGAAAGCTTTGGAATATTATTTTCGATCGCTCGAACGAAACCCATTCTTACCACAAGCTTTTAATAATATGGTCGTGATCTATCATTACGTGCGACTATCTCCACTATAGAAAGAAAAAAGTAAAGAAAGATCAAATTCGCTAGTAAATGCTAGAAAAAGGGCTTTCTACATATGCATCATCTTAAACAACGATTTTTATT
>CAMTDV010000012.1:8349101-8626601 GCA_947069175.1 Scalesia atractyloides | reverse complement strand
GAATGAAACCAAAGTTTCATGTTCGGTTTTGAATTAGAGACGTTAAAAATGATGAATGGACGTCGACTATAACCCCTAGCCTTCCAAGCTAACGATGCGGATTCGATTCCCGCTACCCGCTCTATATCCTTATATATTTAGTCTATTATCTTACTATATTTATCTTAAATACTCTAACTCTAATTAATACATCATTCATGATTGAATATACAATTCAAAAACTTTTCTTACATAAATCCTACTAGATTCTTATTTTTTTTTTAAATAAAAGATCAGAAAGTAAAAATACCCAAAAGTCACAATGAAAGCGTCCATTGTCTAATGGATAGGACAGAGGTCTTCTAAACCTTTAGTATAGGTTCAAATCCTATTGGACGCAAATTTTTTTCAAGATATTTTTTAGATTTCGAGATCCAAAAATAAATTTTGAATGATTTGAATCCGAAACGCTTAAGTACCCCCTTTTTGAAAAGGTTGATCAATTTGTTTAGGCTGCTTGTTCCTGAAGTATAAAACGTTCCCTCTGTTCCTGAATAGCTTCTTTCAAAATGGATTCTGCTTCCTCGGTGAATATCTTGGTAGAAGATATTATACGCTATAAGCTGCATCGTCGGGAATATTGTTCCTCAAATCGTCGAGATTGAGGAACTGATCTTCGTTCGCGGGATTGCCACAATTCGGGTTAACCCCACGGTAAGCGTTAACATTTCGGTTGTTGAGGTTGGGTGGTAATGGGTTTTGTCAGTTTTGGTTTTGAGGTGGAGGTGTGGGTGTACGTTGGTTGTTGTTTTGGTTTCGGCCACGGTTTTGAAAGGGTGGTGTTGGTGGTCTCAAATTGTTATCACCATCTGATTGGTTATTTCGGATGTTTTGGTTTTGAGGAGGGTAATTTAGGTATTGGTGTTGGTTTTGATTATTGGGTTGGTTGGAGTTTTGGTTATCCATTGGAATGCGTCCAAAGGATGGTGGAGCTGGTGAGTTGGTTTTGGACGGATTAGAAACAAGAGTTACCTCTAATCTGTTGGCTAGGTTTCTTCGCACTAACCGCTCAACTTACGATTCGAACACTAATGGAGAGGTCCTACCGGAGTTCCTCGTATGCATGCACTACCTGTAATCTACACAAGTAACACACCGCGTAACAAAGAAAGTGAATATCGCATAGTAAAGCAAAACACTTGAACAGATAATATCACAAATCAATTTAAATCTAAACGCAAAGCACACGAACTCCCCGGCAACGGCGCCAAAATTTGATTGGAGTATCGCGCCCCGGTCAAAGATAGTATTTATATACCCGATTTACCTGAACTATGAGTTAGTGGTAGTATGGGGTCGAAGCACAAAGAGTTTATGGTTTGCGATGGACACAATTGATTTTAACGGTTTGTCACAATTTATGAAGCTTTCTATGATTTAATTTGAATATTTGTTTGGTTGAAAGAGATGTCAGAATAAACCGACAAGTTTTGGGACTAAAGTGATTACTACTAAACTTGAATGATTGCATAAAAAATGGATTGATTGTTTAAACAATAATTGAGAAACAAGGTTTACACCCAGTTCAACAATTGCAAAGCCTAGGGTTGCTAAACTATTTTAGATTGATTCAATTGAAATTGTCATTAACGGTTTTGATATCACGAAGCTTAGGTGCCAATTGCTATCACACATATGATGGACTTCAATGCACTTCGTTACTTCGGATAAGTAAATCCTTTTGAAAGATAAGGTATAAATACACAAACTTATTTCGCAAAGTCAAATTTATAATCATTCGACAATTCATAAATGTAGTTCAAATGTAGGACAATTATCTATCAATTCAAAATACAATTCAATTTGTCACAAATAAACTAAGAGACATAAAGCAAACCCTAAACCTTACAAAAGTCTACACCGGGGTGAAACCCTCGAGAATTAGCCTCTCATGACGAATGGAGCATGAATGCCAGAAGTTAAAATCTTGAACTTGAACATCTTGAAGCCTTGAAAGTGATGAAGATAATGGTTAGCGTTTGGGATGGATGATGTGTGTGGATGAATGATGGAAGAGATGATCGTAGGCTAGGGTTAGGATCGAATGAATTGGAAGTGATTAATGATGATGGTGTAAAGGTTCTTGGCTCCCAGATGAAGTTCAAAAGTCCTCAAAATGCGTAACTCACTTGAAATGGTAAAAAACTCATCATATAACCCGTCCCCCAAACAAAAATCAACAAAATTCGCGACGTGAGGCAGGAGAGGGCGTCGGCGGCGGTGCCTAGTTCGTTCAAATACTTCCGAAGGCCTTTTCTATTGTCTACGGGGTTTTCTGGGGCGATGGAGTTATCAGAGGGGCGTTGCTGACGTCCCATGAGGGAGTCGGCGACGGCACCTGCATTTCTTATTTTCTGTTTTTCCCATTTCTCGCTCTCGGTTGACCCGATTCCGTCCTGATGCTCCGTATAGATCCCGAATAGCTCCTTAAACTCCATTAGACCTGCAAACACACTTCCAATTAAAAGTAGACTATTTGAAACTAAAATTTATGTAAAAACATAAGCTTAGACATATAAGAACACTGGTTTTTTTACCACGCATCACTTGACCAAAAGGTCAAGAAACAAGGAAATTGATCAGGTAAATGTCAAATGAGAACATTGGAAGGGATCAGACACCACTTGGTAGTCCGAAGAAGAAATGAGGTGAGTTTACCCTTCACTTTTCAGTAGGTGTACATGTTCCGGGGATGAACCCCCTTTTAAGAAGGGTGGACTTGTAACGACCCAAAAATATCAAATAATATAAATATGTATATACAAACACATATATACATATGCATATATTATTACATGATAGTTCAAGAATAATAATTTAGTTAATTAAAAGAACTAAGCTAATTAAAACATCAAATTATAATGTGCTTTAGTCAAGAAACAAAACTTAGGGGACCATACTTGTAAACTTTGGAAACAAAAGGTTAAATGGTGAATAACACCAAAAACACACACTAAGTGTGTTTTTGTCGACCAGAGCCAAGGATAGAAAGGGGAAAAGGCTCCCCATAACCTAAATTCATAAATTCCTTCAAATTAAAAGGGAATTCGGGTCTAGAGTTCGTGCCTGAGCTGAAATTAGTGATCATCCAAGCTAGGGGTTGTCACACCCCGACCCGCAGCGGATAAGGTGATCGGGGCATGATTGGGTTATCATCAAAGCTCATGACATTTATTAAACGTTTCATATTCATTAATACAATTTAAATGGAAATTTACAATGATTGCTACAACATGATCTAACTACAATCTAAACTTCTTTGTTCTCTTCTAAGGCATATCCTATGTTATCCTTGCTTCAACCTGTTCACCTGTATCATGTGTAAAAAGGTTTTTGGATCAACATAATGTTGGCGAGTGAATCCTATGGAAAACATTTGAACAATTCATTTAAATTGATTATGAAATATGTGCACAACCAAACATGAGTAAAATTAGATGTAACTTGATCAACAATCATAATATGTTAAATGAAAACACTCATGAATAATAATGGAACAATTAAAGGCACGCGTTGCTCAACTCGTCTCTCACGAGGAACTGAGGGGCCTGATGAATGAATTGCATAAACATGATAATATGAATAACACAACTACAGACAATATAAACTCAATGAAAACACACATGAACAATAATGAATTGAATTGAAGCACGCGATGTTCTACTCGTTTCCCACGAGGAACTGATGGGCTTAATGTATGAGTTTCATGTAATTTGACAAACGGAATATAAGTAAATCACAACAATAAATCAATCTAAGTTTAAGTCATGATGTGGTATGGCACAAGTTTAAATAAATAAATTAATTATTTCATAACACATGACACACCCCAAAACGTGTAATTTAAAAGGGGGAATTGTAAGATTCACTCACAGTGGGTGCGTTCGGTTGATGACGTTGAATGCACGCGAAGTGGTTTTAACCACGAGTGAGATTTAACCTAGATAAATCGCATTATGGTTTGGTAAGTAAACGGATTTTATTAAACTATTTTATTAGGATTGTTGGGTGCATTTTTGTGAGTTTGAGGCTATTTTCTAATCTTAAAAATGTTATTTTTAAGTATTTATAATTGATTTTTAATTAAAATAATTAAATAAAAATAATAAAAATATTTTATTTTTTTTTCTGCTACAGTGACTTTGACCTGTTGACTTTGACTGGTCGTTGACCGGTTCGAGGCATATTGTTGTGCGCTCGGTGAGGCTCGAACCCGAGACCTCCCGTACGCGTGCACGCAGCTCTACCAACTGAGCTACGTGTCTAACCCGTTATATATTCGATTTTAATTACATATATACATTAATTAGAATTAACAGAAAATCATTTTTATTTTAAAAACAGTTTAAGCGGACCGGTTTTGCACTCCACAGGTCTCGAACTCGGGACCTGTGGTTTAATCTAACACACAGTCCACCGCTGGACTGTGTGTTCTTCATGTTATATAACTCGATTTTTATTATACTTAAATACTAATTAGTTATTTCCTTTTCTGCCTTATTTAAAAAGAAAAGGTAATTGTCCGAGTCGGTGCTGAAGACCGGACTCGAACTCGTGACCTGTGATATAAACAAACACACAGTCCACCGCTGGACTGTGTGTCTAACTTGGTTATTATTCCGGTTAACAATATATTTAACATATATCTGTGGCGATCCGGTTCAGTAAACAAAAAAAATGGATTTTATTAAGGCAGCGTGTGTGAGACGGGATTCGAACTCGAGACCTTTGCATGTTTAACGTTTATGTGCACACAGTCCACCGCTGGACTGTGTGTCTAACCCGATTAATTTCTTGATTTATATTATACTTATATGTTAACGAATACATCATCTTCTTCGTCAGGTGTTAACCAGATTTAAGGTCTGACTGGTTCGAGTTTGTATTCGAGTTTCATTAGTGTTTTACCGTCGATTAAGGTAAGATAAAAGTGAAAAGGAAAGGAAACTGAGCGGAGAAATATACCGGCTGGATCCTCTGTTTTCCGGCAGAACTCCGGCGACAGAATTCAACTCCGGCGACAGGTTCCTTGCAGCAGCAAGTCTCCGGAAATCTTGGAAAGAGTATGGGTAACTTCGGTAAAGGTTTAGGGGATTCAGTGAGGTTCAGAAATTAAAACTCGGTTTTCCGGCGAAAAACAGGAAAGTTCCGGCGAGTGGAATTATGCCGAGAAAAGGTGTGATTTTTGAGCGAAAGTGTTTGTCGTCGGTTGTGGGTCAATTTATAGGAGAGAAACGAGATGTATTTGGTCTGATTTCGGACTGGGTTCTTTGATTTAAATTTTCCGGCGGTTTTGAAAAGTGTCGCGGACTTCAAACATCGGTTATAACCGATGTCTGATTAAAGGTTTACGTTATAACGTAAATCGTAGTTAAGACTCGCGAATTTACCGGGATTCCGACGACTGAATCGTTTGGGCGCCGGTTTTGAATTTGTAAAGTCACTTTATGAATTAAATGATTTTATTATACAACAAACAAAGTCCGCGGCGCAGTGGTTTATGTGTTGAGAGATAAGTCACTGAGTGACTCGGTACAGACCCGGGTTCGAAACCCGGCAGATGTATTTCATTTTTATTTTGCGATTTTTGACAGTTTTTCAAAAACTAAATATATATTCGCGTATAATAATTGATTACGGATCGTTTAAAAATGTTTTGGACATTTAATTCGCAACGAAAATTTTGACTGACTGTTCGGTTGCTAAACGGAGCGGGTTTGGTAAATCCGTTTTTGACGGATGTTACAGTATCCCCTGCTTTTTAGAAATTTCGTCCCGAAATTTAAATAATGATATATTTTGACTATAAGAATGATGATGTTTTGTTTGACAGTTGTATGCTTAGCAAAAATGAGGGTTTAAGTTTTTGTTCGAGGCGGTAACGTTCCTTGTAAAGGTTAAGTACCCTATTCAGGAATCGCTTTTTGTTGCCTACTGTATGAATATTGATAAACAGGAATGATTCGCTAAAAATGATATCATGCATAAGAGTTTAGATACGTTTGGGAAAAATATGGTTATATCCTAAGGCAAAACTCCTAACACTACAATCTACATGGAACATAAATAAAAACACAACAGCTGATATCCAAACATGAATGAACACATCAGCAAATATTTGAACATGAATAAACATAACAGCAAATATTCGAACATGAATGAACACATCAGCAAAATATTTGAACATGAATAAACACAACAGCAAATATTCGAACATGAATAGACACATCAGCGAATATTTGAACATGAATAAACACAACAGCAAATATTTGAATCCACATTCTGATAACATATATGTTTGAATGATGGAAGTTCCTCTCTCGTTTGTTATGATGGAGAGGTTAATTTATGTAGAAATGGAACAAAATCCAATTTCTTTAAATAACATGATGATATAAATGTATCACAAATTCCAACCAATCCTACATGGAACTTCTCATAACCGCCTGATAATGCCTCTGATCCTTTGGCAAGAATACTTATATATAGGAAGTACCAGCGGCGTATCCACCATATTCTTGCAAAATTTTCATTAGTTTTATCCACAAGTTATGATTGGTTACCAAGAAACTAATAAATCCTACATAGAACTTCTCATAACCATCCGTTAATGCCTCTGATCCTTTGACAAGAATACTTATATATAGGAAGTACCAGCGGCGTATCCACCATATTCTTGTCAAATTTTCATTGGTTTTAACAGTGAATTATGATTAGTCCTATAACTCTACAATCAATACAACAAACATAAATTACTGAAATGAAATATATCTGTGCGATCAAGGCTCAATCGAACGGAGCCGATCGTTTTGCATGTACTGAAAATGAAATTGTGTGCTCAAGGCTCAATCAAACGGAGCCGAACATATTGAATGTACTGAAATTGAAATTGTGTGCTCAAGGCTCAATCAAACGGAGCCGAACATATTGAATGTACTGAAATTGAAATTGTGTGCTCAAGGCTCAATCAAACGGAGCCGAGCGTATTGCATGTACTGAATATGAATAACTTAACCACACAAACAGCCTATGCATGGAACCTCTCATAACCGCCTGATAATGCCTCCGATTATTTGACAAGAATACTTATATATAGGAAGTACCATCGGCGTATCCACCATATCCTTGTCAAATTTTCATTGACTTTATCCGCAAGTTATGGTTAGTTCGATGCGACTCTACTACAAACACCACAACCACATGATACTGATAATGAAATTGTCTGTGCGCTCAAGGCTCAATCAAACGGAGCCGAACGTATTGAATGAAATTGTATGTGCGCTCAAGGCTCAATCAAACGGAGCCGAACGTATTGAATGTACTGAAATTGAACAACTTAATTTAAACAACCATCACACAATCAGCCTATGCATGGAACCTCTCATAACCGCCTGATAATGCCTCCGATCATTTGACAAGAATACTTATATATAGGAAGTACCATCGGCGTATCCACCATACCCTTGTCAAATTTTCGTTGACTTTATCCGAAAGTTATGGTTAGTTCGATGCGACTCTACTACAAACACCACAACCACAAGATACTGATAATGAAATTGTATGTGCGCTCAAGGCTCAATCAAACGGAGCCGAACGTATTGCATGAAATGTAAATTGAAATGTGCGCTCAAGGCTCAATCAACGAGCCGAACGTATTGCATGAACTGGAATGTAAATTGAAATGTGCGCTCAAGGCTCAATCAAACGGAGCCGAACGTATTGCATGTATTGAAATGTAAAATTACGTAACCGATCAAGGCTCAAACAAACGGAGCCGATCGTGCGGGCACGCCAAGATCAACCACATAATAAAATGGGGATCCAACTCAACCTCGATGGATGGGGAGCCACGGCCTCGGCAAAAGCATATACCGAAAACAATATATAATATATAATATCCAATAATTTCTCTAACAGTCTACACAGGTGATAAAAAACATAAAACTAAACGATAGGAGTTGAATCTGGATCTTCAACGAAGAGGACTAGCTGAGTATCTTCGTTTGGGCCGTCATTATCTTCGACAGGATTGGCGTTGATATTGAAGACTCTTCCTCTTGCTGGTGGCATAGTGGTTGGGTTTTCTTGGTTTACTTGGTTAACTGGGTTTGATTGGGCTTGAGTGTTGATAACATTAACCAATTGAGGGCATGTGTTTCTAAAGTGGGTAGGGTCGCCACAATTGAAGCAAGCTCTAGCATATGGGAACATGGGATATTGAGGTTGGTAATAAGTTTGGGCCATGTTTTGAGTAGGGGAAGAGGTTTGGTCTTGAAAGGTGCGACAAACATTGCTCAAATGACCATAACGTCCACAAGCTGTACATAGCCGGCAAGGTAAAGTAAGGGGATGGTGATAAAAACAGTTGTTGCATCGAGGGTGAGGTCCAAGATATGGTTTCTTATTTGGGTAAGCTGAGTTGGGTGCCTCTTGGGTGATTGGGACAGCTCGGATGGGTATAGCGTGAAAAACGGGTTGATTTCGTTGAGTAGCAGCGAAAAGTCGCCCGACTCTTCTTCTCTTAGGATTGGGTTGAGAAGGGGATTCGGTTTGAGTGGAGTCGGAGGTTTCAGTCGATTCTTTATCCTTCTTCTTCTCCTCCTTGAAGTCTTTGTTTCGAATTCGGTTCTCGGTGAGCTCTGTTGCTAGCTCCATTGCTGCTTCCAAAGTTGCAGGCTTGGTACTTATCACAGGGTCTTGAATCTTTGACGGAAGACCACGAATGTAGTGCTCGATCAAACGGTAGAGAGGAGTAAACATGTTGGGAACCATTTGATGTAATTCGAGGAATCTTTTGTTGTAGGTGGTGTGGTCTCCTTCCATTTGCTTCAATGAGTAAAATTCATCTTCCAACTTCTTGATTTCACTCCTTGGGCAAAATCGTCTGGTCATGATTTCCTTCAATTCGTTCCAAGTTAAGGACATAGCATCTTCCACACCTCGTTTGGCCTTCTCTGTGTTCCACCAAGTAAGTGCTATCCCATATAGTCGACCGGTAGCATAACGCACTTTGCGATCATCAGGGCAATCGCAATTTAGAAAAGTATTCTCCATTTCTTCAAACCAATGGAGGAGTGCGGTGACACCTTCAGTCCCTTTATATTTCGGAGGGTCGCATGATTTGAAATGCTTGTAGGTGCATTTAGTGGTATTTGGGGAAGAGTTGAAAATGTTTTGGTTTGCTTGATTGACAGGATTATCGGTAAGTGCTTGTTGAACTTGGATTACAATGTTGGGTATTACGGCAGCCATTTGTTGAGCGATTAAGGCAGCCATGCGCTCGCGGGTTTTTCTTGCTCTCGTCTTCCTACGGGCGAGGTTAGAAGACATCTACAAGGAATACATGACAAGAGTATGAGTTGGATGCTTTTGGGATCATGGGTCGCATTCAAGAATGATCATTTATAAAATAATTATACAAAAATACTACATCCATAGGATGTCTTGGGCTTTGCTCGCTGTTAGGCCCGTCATGCCGCCATACTTTACCTTGTGTAATCATGTGGGCCCCCATGAATACCGGTTTTTCATATGGTTCGCACGGTTTCTGCCTGGTTGCGTACACAAAAACCCGGGAAAATCGAGAAATATGTATACAACGTGTGATGTTCGGAATGTGTCCAGGTGTAGACACGGTGACACCTCAAAGTAGGGTTAGTTCGAACGACGTTTGGTGTGGCATGCTTTGGCCTAATAGGTCCTTCGTACTCTCATCGTTGGTCCCCAGGTAGGCAAACTGGTCCGTTATATTGGATTTATACGAATGCCAGCCTAGACAGGACGTTCCGACTACCGGTACTTGTACCCTTCCAGTTACTACATGCCCGTCGCAGAACTTACTTTGATGAGATTTGAAAATTGCATAAAAATCTTTGGATAACGAGAGTATGAAAATAAATTGAACACATGAACATCGATATATGTATAATGAATATGTATATATGTATAATGAATATGTATATGAGCATGTATGTTTGACTGAAATGTAAACAAATATGAAACAAATAAATATCACAAGTTTGTATGTAACCACCTAATCAATTTAAAATTTAGGCAGACTATAGTATAGGCTCTAAGGGTCTAATAACCTATCCTATATCCCTATAGTCATGGCTCTGATACCAATCTGTCACACCCCGACCCGCAGCGGATAAGGTGATCGGGGCATGATTGGGTTATCATCAAAGCTCATGACATTTATTAAACGTTTCATATTCATTAATACAATTTAAATGGAAATTTACAATGATTGCTACAACATGATCTAACTACAATCTAAACTTCTTTGTTCTCTTCTAAGGCATATCCTATGTTATCCTTGCTTCAACCTGTTCACCTGTATCATGTGTAAAAAGGTTTTTGGATCAACATAATGTTGGCGAGTGAATCCTATGGAAAACATTTGAACAATTCATTTAAATTGATTATGAAATATGTGCACAACCAAACATGAGTAAAATTAGATGTAACTTGATCAACAATCATAATATGTTAAATGAAAACACTCATGAATAATAATGGAACAATTAAAGGCACGCGTTGCTCAACTCGTCTCTCACGAGGAACTGAGGGGCCTGATGAATGAATTGCATAAACATGATAATATGAATAACACAACTACAGACAATATAAACTCAATGAAAACACACATGAACAATAATGAATTGAATTGAAGCACGCGATGTTCTACTCGTTTCCCACGAGGAACTGATGGGCTTAATGTATGAGTTTCATGTAATTTGACAAACGGAATATAAGTAAATCACAACAATAAATCAATCTAAGTTTAAGTCATGATGTGGTATGGCACAAGTTTAAATAAATAAATTAATTATTTCATAACACATGACACACCCCAAAACGTGTAATTTAAAAGGGGGAATTGTAAGATTCACTCACAGTGGGTGCGTTCGGTTGATGACGTTGAATGCACGCGAAGTGGTTTTAACCACGAGTGAGATTTAACCTAGATAAATCGCATTATGGTTTGGTAAGTAAACGGATTTTATTAAACTATTTTATTAGGATTGTTGGGTGCATTTTTGTGAGTTTGAGGCTATTTTCTAATCTTAAAAATGTTATTTTTAAGTATTTATAATTGATTTTTAATTAAAATAATTAAATAAAAATAATAAAAATATTTTATTTTTTTTTCTGCTACAGTGACTTTGACCTGTTGACTTTGACTGGTCGTTGACCGGTTCGAGGCATATTGTTGTGCGCTCGGTGAGGCTCGAACCCGAGACCTCCCGTACGCGTGCACGCAGCTCTACCAACTGAGCTACGTGTCTAACCCGTTATATATTCGATTTTAATTACATATATACATTAATTAGAATTAACAGAAAATCATTTTTATTTTAAAAACAGTTTAAGCGGACCGGATTTGCACTCCACAGGTCTCGAACTCGGGACCTGTGGTTTAATCTAACACACAGTCCACCGTTGGACTGTGTGTTCTTCATGTTATATAACTCGATCTTTATTATACTTAAATACTAATTAGTTATTTCCTTTTCTGCCTTATTTAAAAAGAAAAGGTAATTGTCCGAGTCGGTGCTGAAGACCGGACTCGAACTCGTGACCTGTGATATAAACAAACACACAGTCCACCGCTGGACTGTGTGTCTAACTTGGTTATTATTCCGGTTAACAATATATTTAACATATATCTGTGGCGATCCGGTTCAGTAAACAAAAAAAATGGATTTTATTAAGGCAGCGTGTGTGAGACGGGATTCGAACTCGAGACCTTTGCATGTTTAACGTTTTATGTGCACACAGTCCACCGCTGGACTGTGTGTCTAACCCGATTAATTTCTTGATTTATATTATACTTATATGTTAACGAATACATCATCTTCTTCGTCAGGTGTTAACCAGATTTAAGGTCTGACTGGTTCGAGTTTGTATTCGAGTTTCATTAGTGTTTTACCGTCGATTAAGGTAAGATAAAAGTGAAAAGGAAAGGAAACTGAGCGGAGAAATATACCGGCTGGATCCTCTGTTTTCCGGCAGAACTCCGGCGACAGAATTCAACTCCGGCGACAGGTTCCTTGCAGCAGCAAGTCTCCGGAAATCTTGGAAAGAGTATGGGTAACTTCGGTAAAGGTTTAGGGGATTCAGTGAGGTTCAGAAATTAAAACTCGGTTTTCCGGCGAAAAACAGGAAAGTTCCGGCGAGTGGAATTATGCCGAGAAAAGGTGTGATTTTTGAGCGAAAGTGTTTGTCGTCGGTTGTGGGTCAATTTATAGGAGAGAAACGAGATGTATTTGGTCTGATTTCGGACTGGGTTCTTTGATTTAAATTTTCCGGCGGTTTTGAAAAGTGTCGCGGACTTCAAACATCGGTTATAACCGATGTCTGATTAAAGGTTTACGTTATAACGTAAATCGTAGTTAAGACTCGCGAATTTACCGGGATTCCGACGACTGAATCGTTTGGGCGCCGGTTTTGAATTTGTAAAGTCACTTTATGAATTAAATGATTTTATTATACAACAAACAAAGTCCGCGGCGCAGTGGCTTATGTGTTGAGAGATAAGTCACTGAGTGACTCGGTACAGACCCGGGTTCGAAACCCGGCAGATGTATTTCATTTTTATTTTGCGATTTTTGACAGTTTTTCAAAAACTAAATATATATTCGCGTATAATAATTGATTACGGATCGTTTAAAAATGTTTTGGACATTTAATTCGCAACGAAAATTTTGACTGACTGTTCGGTTGCTAAACGGAGCGGGTTTGGTAAATCCGTTTTTGACGGATGTTGCAGGGGTCATAAGGTATGTTGGAATATGATGTGTAGAGATGTTATGAAATTTGATGAACATCACAAGTTGTGATTCAAGTATGAATTGTAGATGTTATAGCAAAAATTGAAATGCCTATGGGTCTAGGAAGAAACCCTTGACTACAAATTTTGATTTAATTGTCATAATTTAAATGTTTGAATGATTACCCATGCTTGTGTTAAATGGGTGTTTATAAATAGGATGAACATATGGATGATGATAGTGAAATTATAGTATTCCTTGTAAAAATGATACATTCTAGATGTTAATCAAACATACTAGACCCATTGAATTGATAAAATGAGAGTATATGGATAATAAGTTTACTTATGATTATTTGAGGTAGCATAAAAATCCATGCTTACAAGGTGTTTGATGAATTGCCTAAGTGAAGTGTTGTACTTGGTGATGCGATGAAATTTGATAAGAATTATATATAATGATTATTGATGAAGTTTGATAATAGTAGTTCTTATATGGGCAATTTCACAATTAACCAAGTTGTTCACTATAGGCGACCCGAGCGAGTAGGCGGGTGATAAACTCAGGAGCCATACACGACTCAAAAGGAAAGCTCTAAGGTACGTAGATATATACTTCGTATGATTTTATTAATAAAATTGCAATAACTAAATGTTGTACAATGAACTGGTTCATTCAAATGCAATGGATTTTGTACAAATGAACTGAATGAACAAATAGCGAATAACAATGAGATTGGTTAGTTTATAAGTGATGTTATTCAGTTGAATAACCAAAACTAAAGAATGCGTAAACCAAGTAAAAAGGTACGCAGGTTATAAACAGTTAATTTAAGATATGTATGAGTATAATGCTTCTTGTTTGTTTAAAGTAACCAAACGGGTCAAAAATATGGCGAGAACACTAGCCGGTGACAGAAGCGTAAACGCAAGTCTAGTAAACTTGGTGAAAGGTTAAAATTCGTAAGGAATTTGTCCTTACAATGAGAAATATGGGTAATATAGCTAAGTATGATAACGGGTCAAATTAATAGTATAAACTAATCTTACACGGATTGAATAAAGTGTAAGAAATCCTAATTCCGAATGATTGATCTTGAATCTAAAATGTGGGCGATCAATTACGATCACATAGGAACAAGTGTTAGGTTAAACGGGTAAGTAAATTTAAAGATATGGAAGTTTTAATAGAAAAAGGGCAAAACCATGAAGAACAGGAGCAGCGGTGGAGAAAGAAAAAGGAAAACCGTAACCTACGGTCACTAACTGTAGGCTACGGTCGGGACTTTCTGTCCATTTTAAGGATGTGTATCGTAAGCTACGATACACCTACCGTAGCTTACCGCGGGAATTATCATAAACTTTCTTTTGTTGTTTTTGTGTAATTTGGTTTGGCAAATTAGCTTTCAAGCACTACTTAACTGATGATTAAGTTAATATTTGTAATAACATGGGTGTAACGGATGGAGGTCAAGCGTTTCGAAGAACCGAACACAAATTAATGGTCAAGCTTCCGCGTTTGTTTATTGTTTTTGTGTAATTGGAAATCGTAAACACGTAAAAATGTTTGTTATGAATATCTAAGAAGTTTTATATAACTTCTAAATTTGTGATTTATTTTGTATTAGCATTATATATATACGTAATGCAACCTTTTATAAAATACTTATGTTTATCGAGTATAGGCCTTACAATTTGTCTTTGATGGAAAACAAGAAAAACTAAAAAGTATAAAATTTCTAAAGATAATGTAAATGGTTAGAAGGTCAATTTAGTAAATTACCCTTTAAAACATATAACATTATTTTAATATGTTACATGTAAAGACAAAATTTCAAAGTTGTCTTTAAATCTCAGTCACCTATCTTTTCTAGATTAGTGGTCTAAATCAGTTCTCGTAACTCGAACAGGTTTTTATTTTACCCAATATATATATATATATGGAAAGAGTAAAATGAGAACCATCTTAAGTTATGAGAATCATGAGAACTAGACCTTTTAAAAGATTTTTTTTAAATCCTCAAAAATCTTTAAAAAATCAGTTGTTCCAGCGAAAAATAAAAATTGGGAAAAAATAAAAACTAAAAAAAAGGTCGAATGAAAAAAACAGGTATAAAAAAACTTTATTGGTGATCTAAAAATAATTTTCATACCAATAAACAAATTTTACGTTAGGCATAACTACCGACTAGACAATTTTTTTTGTTTTTTCTACAAATGTGTTGATAACATTTTTATCTATGTTTTTACAAAAAAATGGTGGTCCAATTCGCGGGAAGTAGGAGTTCTCTTGGTTCTCACAACTCGTGGTAGTTATATATATTGATACATATAATGAGAACCACCATGAGTTGTGAGAACCCTGATAACTTTTTCATCCCGCGCGAGTTGGCCAAATTTTTTTTGCACGATGGAAATATTATAAATACATCTGTAAAAAAAGTAAAAAAAATTGTCGATTTGGTAGTTTTTACCGATACAAGTTTTTTATATGCGCTGGTGTAAATTTTGTACGAAGATAAATATTTTTTTACGCCTCATATAAATGTGGGTCTGCGACATTTTTTTATTTTTTTTTTTTGCTGAAACAAGTAAATTTTTTATGACTTTTGAGAAAAAAATTTCGGAAAAACCTTTTGGATGACCTAGTTCTCACAGTTATCATAATTTAAGATGGTTCTTATTTAAACACATCCCTATATATATATATATATGTATATATATATATGTATATATATATATATATATGTATATATGTATGTATATATATATATATATATATATATATATATATGTATATATATATATTGTGTGTGTGTGTGAAACATCTTTATCGCGAGAATCAATGTGAACACAACCAAAATAAACCCACCCTACCACCACCCAAAAACCTAAACACCCAACCCCACCCCCATCCTACCACAACCCAAAAACCTAAACACCCCCCCCCCCCCCCCCCTTCCACTCCCAAAAACCTAAAACCCCCCACTCACCCCATACAAGCTAAATGCTAAAAACGTTTGTTAACCATTAAATTCCGACTTTTTACAAAAAAAAAAATAAAAAATAATATGTTGCGAATTTTAACGAAAAATTAAAAAAATTTGTGTGTTTTTTAAGTAGCTTTGGTTGTGTTTACGTTGGTTCTCACAATAAAAGGTGGTTTCTAACGGATCCTTACCCTATATTTATATATAATGAAATTTTAAAAATAAGCCCTCAAAGATAATCTGTCCTCGGCCGAGGGTGAGGCTTGCTCCCCAGGTCAGCCCTGCTACTCGATATAAGTTTTCTAAAAGTTTGAATTGGGTTGAACTTAACGAGCATGAGATTTAAGTTTTAATTATCGAGTTTGAGCCGACTGTCGAGTCCTATTATTTGTAAAATGAGCATGTTAGACTTTTCATTCTTTAAGTATACTTACAAAGTTTCAAGTTTCTTCCTTAAGCTAAGGAAATAACTGCAATTGTCTTTTATGTTTAAATTTTGCAACTGTTTCTGTCCTTTCCACCAACAAGCGTTATTTTTTCTAGGTTTTGTTCTTAAACTAAGAAAATATACGCAATTTCAAGAGTAAGAGACCATATACCTAGTATGCAATTTCAATAGTGACAGATTGTCATTATACATAATGGTCCCTCAAAAAATTACAGTTTTAACAAAATATTTGAGTTAATTTCCCAAATAGTCTCTAAAAATTAACATTTATCATTTTACCCTATATTTTACAACACGTTAATGGGTATTAGCCATAGACCCCAAATATGTTACAATATTGAAATCACAAGCCTAAAACTTGCAATTTTAAATGTTTGACTTCAAAGGTGTTACTTTATCCAAACTACATAGAAACTATTAGTGTAACTAACACCATGTATTATTTATATTATAAAGGATGAAATTAAAATTTTAAAATAAATAAAAATGCCACTTGGTAGCATATAGTAACAGTAGAGGAAAATCCCAACCCCCCTCTAAAGAATATATATATTATACCCGACTAAGTTATGTATAAAATTTAGAGTGAATTGATTTTTCATCCTTTATGTTTTAGGCAAATTTCAGGCGGTATCCTTTAACTAACAAAATTACAATCAATGTCCCTATACTTTAATTTCTACAGGCGTTGTCCCTTTATGTGCAAAACACTGATGGCAGTTTTGCCCTATCCTTTTCATGGCACAATTAAAAGAGTACTATACTGGTTTTCTAATGGGACTATTAACTGACGAGTCCCATTTTATGTAACCACATCCCCACCCCTAGTCTTCCCTGACAAGTTGCAGCACCACCACTAGAAATGATTTCGACTACAACCGAAGTTGGTATGATGTTGAAGAAACGGAGTTGTTCAAGGTGTTGAAGAAATCAATGCATTCGTCGGTGACTCCATACAAATAGTGTTTGTCGTTCCAATCCCCATATGCATATCATCTCGTCATCATCTACTTTTGATTCCTCCTACTCTGCTCAAACCACCATGAAACCTAAACACTCAAATTTACGTGTGCCGATCTTAAGTGCAAACTCCTATTTTTGTGTGTGTGTGTGTGTGGGGGGGGGGGTTCTCGATTTGGCTTGAATAGGGTTAGCGGTAGGGGGTGGAAATCAAGAAACTGGGATTTTGTGGGGGTGCTATAACAAATTTGCGATTTAGTGTGTGTGTGGGTTTTTCAAACCTGAATTCACATCTCTCTCGACCTAAATCAAGTGCTAACAACCAACACACCGCCACCCCAAATGTTTTGCCTCTGACCATCACTCGTTTTCCTGGCTAACAACCGCAACCCATTATATCATATTTGAAACTAAAAACTAGAAACCACCAACTCTCTCAATTTGCAAGTTTTCGATTTACGTATTTCAATGAGGAGATGTTTCGATTTGTGTTCGTGGTTGTCGCTAAGGAACTTTTACAAAAGAGGGATAGGGGGTAGCTTTGAGGTACCATCTTAACCGAGTTGTTGTCGGAAAAACGAGATAGGTTCCATCTTAATCTCTTTTCTCATATTTGATTTTTGAGCTTCTTGGTCGAGCTAGTGTTCACCAGTGGATGAGGGCTGACGGTTAGCCTTGGCCGGGATATTGGTAGAAGGACATGGGGATGGTATAGTAGTAAAAGAAAAGGAAACAATTGCCCCTCACATGTTTTAAAGAAGAAATGACCTAACTAGAAAAAATTAAATAGGTTATAGAGAAAGGAGCCTGCTTATAGAAAAGTTAAAAGCTAAAGGACATTAATTGTAATTTCATTAGTTAAAGGTCACTACCTAAACTTTGGTTAAAACCATAAAGTACGAAAAGTGCAATTTACTCTAAAAGTTATTAGAAAATTTGTAAAACATTATATATATATAGGGTAGGGATCAAGAGTGAACAGCTTTATAAGAGTGAACTATGCGAACTGATCTAAGCCGTTGATCTTGAACATCCTTATGTTTTAGTAGTGGCATAATTGTAATTAAGTATGTATCTTTTTAACTTAAAAAAAATAAAAAGTGTAGACTTGTAATTTTAGATATGGAGAATTTTTAAATTAGGAAACAAAAAACGTTCCATTAACTAGCCTGATTCGTATTCCCCCAAAATTCGCGTAGTTTGTTTTCAAGATTCTTGTAGCCAAAAGATCTTCCTCTCTACCGATTTCTTACCCTCATGTACTGAGTTCTTCGTGTAACATTTGTCAAAAACGGGTTTCCAAAACCCGCTCCGTTTGTATTGAATCAGTTTAAATTCACGTTGTGTATTTATGGTTATTTTGATTTTTAATGATACATAATTAATAAACAAACTAAACTATAAAAATTATTTTTGATAAAAAGTGAAAACAAATAAATAAAAATAAAAGGTTGCTGCCGAGACTCGAACCCGGGTCATCCGGACATTGATATCCAAAGACTTAACACTCACACACATCACCGCTCCGCCACTTGTTTGTTTTCTGTCAACATTAGGAAACAAATAAGTCTTATACACAAATATAGTTAAACCGTTGCGCCAACTGAGAAACCGAAATCGGCAATTCAACCGTCTAATCGTTTGGTTAATCGCACATTCAGGTTTATAACTGATGCACCGACGATTTTAATCAATTCGGATTTGAATGAACATCAATTTTTATCATCATCGGTTTTTATAACCGAAAATAATCAAAGTCCAAATTACTTCAATCAAAACCCTTCTCGCGACTCAGAGACATCAACAAACCTTCCATTTTACTTTCGTCATACTTTCAGTCCATCAGAACGCTTAAATCAACTCGCCGGAAAATTTCTGCAAGTTCGCCGGAAAACCTATTCATCATCAAAACGGTAATTCTTTCAATACCGTCGTAGTCTAACAATTGTTAAGCTATTTCTAACTTAAACCTTTCAATTGAAATCGAATTCAGACACCGTTATCAGATAATTCCAGTTCGCCGGAAAATTTCTGGAAATCGTTATCTTCGTCTGTGAAACGGTAAGGACCTTCAAACACACTTTTAACGTTTGTTTATCACTTCAATTCCACGATTGGCTAATCAAAACGGTTAATTGTTTTGTTCAGTTGAGGTGCACAAAAACAGAGCCGACGCATTGTCGGAAATTCTGTGATAAACCATTCCTACGGTATGTTACTTCCAACACCGTCTCTGCCATCTTATTTTAGCCTTAAGAATGATTGTTAATCGTAAAAAACAAGAAAACGGATTAGTAACACCGTCGACTGTAATTTGAGTGAAGAAGACGAAGATAGTTAAGTTATAAGTATAATTAAAATTGGTATTTTAAACGGGTTAGACACACAGTCCAGCGGTGGACTGTGTGCAAAATATACGCGCATGTCACGAGTTCGATCCCTGATACACGCACTCCCTATGTAATAAAATGCCTTTTTGTTTAAAACTGAACCGGGTTAACTCCGTTAGTTGTTAAGTATAATAAAAACCGAGATATTAACCAGGTTAGACACACAGTCCAGCGGTGGACTGTGTGCAACACTAAGTCGCACGTCACGCGTTCGAAACCTGATACTGGCACCGGTTGAACGAATTAAAAGGTTTTTGAAATTAAAAGAATTTTGGTTAAATCGAATTAGTATATAAATATAATTAAAAACAAGATTATTTCGGGTTAGACACGTAGCTCAGTTGGTAGAGCTGCGTGCACGCGTACGGGAGGTCTCGGGTTCGAGTCTCACCCAGCGCATTCATGCACACTGACCGAACCGGTCAACAGGTCAACAAGTCAACGGTCAATCGGACAACGGTCAACACAAAAATAAACAATTTTTTTATATTTTTATTTATTTAATTTAATTTAAAAATCAATTAAAAATACTTAAAAATAATATTTTTAAAGATAGAAAATAGCCTTAAACTCACAAAAATATATCTAAAAATCCCATTATAATCCTTAATAAAATCCACTCATTTATTATATTTTTCCGTTATTATTTAGGTTAGTAATTCTCGTTGTTCAAATCTCCCGACTCGTGCGCATCTTATCATCTCCATTCAAACGCACCCAATGTGAGTGAATCTTTACAAATTCCCCGTTTTAATCACGTTTTTTGGGGTGTATCATGTGTCTTGCTATATATTATATTTAAATCATTATGCATACATCATATCATGAACATGTGTATTCAGCTTGCTTCAATTGTTTGTGTAGTTATTGTTAGATTCAATTTATTATTTCAGTACATGCAATTTCATAGGCCGCCGCTCCCCTTTACATTATGAGCGTTGAGCATGTTCCCCATTACATTATGAGCGTGAACCGGCGTACCCACATACGATCGGCTCCGTTTGATTGAGCCTTGATCCACAGACATTTTTCATTTTCAGTACATGCAATACGATCGGCTCCGTTTGATTGAGCCTTGATCGCACAGTTTCATTCATGTTATTTATCGTATGATGTTGGTATGTTAATGTATGCTATCATGTGTTATTGTATTTTTTGTGATTGCTATTGCTATTGCTTGGTTATTTACATTTGCTCATTTATGATTATGCACAATTTTTCATTGATAAACTAATAAGTAAATTAATAATAAATGTTTATCTAACAAGGTTCACTCGCCAACTTATGTTGACCCAAAAACCCCCATTTTTACACATGATACAGGTGAACCAGCTGCAGCAAGAAACACTTAGGATTGGACTAGAAGAATAAAATGATTTAGAGTTTGGGATTGTTTTGTTTGGTTTATTTTCTTTGTATTGTATGGACATGTTTGGATATTTGGAAATGTAACTTTGACTTTAATAAATATGAAACATATTAGTAAATATCATGAGCTTTGGTGATAACCAATTATGCCCCGACTCTTATTCCGCTGCGGGTCGGGGTGTGACAGATTGGTATCAGAGCCATGACTATAGGGATATAGGATAGGTTATTAGACCCTTAGAGCCTATACTATAGTTGATTAGAAACTTATTAGATTTTTGTGTGTTACATGCCAAATTTCATAATGTTTATATGTTTTATGTTAAATGTTACATTCAATGTTATGCAAGCATGTTCATAAGTATATATTATCATATAATGCCTATCATGAATCATATACTCATAACATATCACATCCATGAAAGCACACACCACATCATGATTGCTTTTACAATGATTTTTGTGTTTTCAAATCTCATCAAAGTGAGTTCTCATGACGGGCATGTAGTAACTGGAAGGGTATCTGTACCGGTAGTCGGAACGTCCTGTAAACGTCCTGTCTAGGCTGGCATTCGTATAAATCCAAAATAAAGAACCAGTTTGCCTACCTGGGGACTAACGATGAGAGTACGAAGTACCTATTAGGCCAAAGCATGCTATACCAAACGTCGTGTGAGCTAACCCCACTTTGAGTTGTCATTGTGTCTACACCTGGACACATTCCACCATACATCTCGTAAACATATTTTGTGGTTTGCATTCGGGTGATGCAAGTGTTAATCGCCAATACTAATGTGAATCCTACCAAGCCAATAGCCATAGGGGCCCACATGACTATATAGGTGAAGGTATGGGGGACATTTGAGGCCCAACATGAGCAAACCCAAGACATCCTATGGATGTAGTTGCATTATTGATATTTATGTTATTTTCATTTTCTTAAAGACACATGACACCTAACAAGACACCATAAACTCACAACCTTCTTATGTATGTTCCTGTAGATGTCGTCCAGACAACAACGAAGGGGTAAAAGATCAGGAAGGTCTCAGGAACGCTTGGCCACACAAATCGCGAAACAAATGGCCACGATACTGCCTGACATTGTGGTCCAAGTACAACAAGCCCTCGCTACAAATCCTACTAACCCTCCCAACAAGACGACCAGAACATCGGCAACCCTCCTACCAGCAAGTGCTCATATAAACATTTCAAGTCTTGTGATCCTCCTAAATTTGAAGGGACCGAAGGTGTCACTGCTCTCCTCCATTTGGTTTGAGGAGATGGAAAACACTTTTCTCAACTGCGATTGTCCTGAGGATCGCAAGGTTCGATACGCCACCGGGAGACTATTTGGGGTAGCTCTCACTTGGTGGAATACTGAAAAAGGGAAGAGAGGAATTGATGATGCAATGGCCTTAACTTGGGAGGAGTTAAGGGAAATCATGACTAGGCGTTTCTGTCCTAGGAGTGAAATCAAAAAGTTGGAGGACGAATTTCATTCTTTAAAACAGAAGGAGGGGGATCACACCACCTATAACAAGAGGTTCTTAGAGTTGAACCAAATGGTTCCAAATTTGTTTACCCCAACTTATGTTTGATCGAACATTATATTCGAGGACTTCCCTCAAAAATTCAAGATTCAGTTCTCAGCATTTCACCGGTAACACTTGAAGCTGCTATGGAGCTAGCAACTGAACTGACCGAGAACCGAATTCGCAACAGGAAGTTTAAAGAAGAGAAAAAGAAAGCCCCTGTTGAGGGTCAAACTTCAAACCATTCCATCTCCTCCTCTAAGTTTGCTAACAAGAGGAAGCGCAACACCAGAAACTTCGCCGTTACACAAACCAACCTCTCAATTCCTACTGCACCCATTACCCAAGTCGCTCCTTCACCTGCACCATACAAAAGACCCTACTCTGGCCCGTTACCAAAATGCAACCGTTGCCAATATCACCATTCTCCTGATTATCCTTGCCAGCATTGCACCGGCTGTGGTCGCGCAGGACATATGTTCAAACCTGCCGCATGCCCCAGCGAACGAACCGCCACCAGCCTTCAACCCAAACCCACCAACAATTAATGGGTCAAGCCCAAACCCCTACTATTACCACCCACCCAACATTTAGCCCAAACATATTACCAACCCAATTATCCTATGGGTCAACCTATGCGGGCTTGCTACAATTGCGGAGACCCAAGCCATTTCAGAAACACTTGTCCAAGGTTGGTAAACATTATTCATGCTCAGGCCCAAGCCAACCCGGTGAATCAAGCGAACCAAACTCCTCCACCTGCAAGAGGAAGAGCTTTCAATATCAACATTAATCAGGCTAGAGCTGACGGCAACGTGGTTAACGGTACGTTCCTTATAAATGGTAGATATGCCTTTATGTTATTTGATACTGGTGCGGATAGAAGTTTTGTGTCCTTAGAATTTGAACCTATCTTAAACCAAAATCGGGATAAGCTCATGGAATCCATAATGGTAGAAGTTGCTGACGGGAAGCCAGTTTCATTAAACTCTGTTATACGCAACTGTACACTCACTTTAAACGACCACGATTTCTCAGTCACCTTATTCCTATGAAGTGGGAAGTTTTGATATCATAATGGTATGACTGGCTCAGTCAAAATCAGGCAGAAGTTGTATGTCGCGAAAAATTTATACGTATTCCTCTTTCAAACGGTCAGACTCTTCGAATCCTTGGAGAAACCTCGTCGAAGGGGCTCAGCTTAATGTCTTGTCTTCAAGCCCAAAAATATCTTCGCAAAAATTATGTCGTGTTTTTAGCTCATATCATCAACAAGGGAACCATGGAGAAGAAACTTGAAGACATCCCGGTAGTAAAAGACTTCCCGCAAGTTTTTCCTGATGACATTTCAGGACTTCCTCCAGTTAGAGAAGTCGAATTCCGTATTGATCTTATACCTGGTGCTACACCAGTTGCAAAGTCTCCTTATAGGTTAGCCCCCTCTGAAATGCAAGAGCTAGCTAGTCAATTACAAGAGTTGACTGACAAGGGATTCATACGTCCTAGTTCATGCCTTGGGGTGCACCTGTCCTTTTCGTAAAGAAGAAAGATGGATCGTTTCGTATGTGCATCGACTACAGAGAGCTCAACAAGTTAACAATCAAGAATCGCTATCCTTTACCTCGCATTGATGATCTTCTTGACCAACTTCAAGGTGCCAACTGCTTTTCAAAAATCGACCTTCGATCTGGCTATCATCAACTTAGAGTACATGAAGAAGACGTCCCTAAGACTGCTTTCCGAACTCGTTATGGCCATTATAAATTCATGGTCATGCCATTTGGTTTAACCAACGCACCAGCTGTCTTCATGGACCTAATGAACAGAGTCTGCAAACCTTATCTTGATCGATTTGTTATAGACTTCATCGACGACATTCTTATTTATTCAAAGTCTAAGTCTGATCATGAGCGTCATCTTCGACTCATCCTTACACTTCTAGAGAATGAAAAGCTTTACGCCAAATTCTCCAAATGCGAATTTTGATTAAAAGAAGTGCAATTCCTCGGACATGTAGTCAATGACAAGGGAATACATGTCGACCCCTCAAAGATCAAAGCGGTACAAGAATGGCAAGCTCCACGTACACCAACTGAAGTAAGATCTTTTCTTGGTTTGGCTGGTTATTATCGTCGATTCATTTCAAACTTCTCTCGCATCGCTGTACCACTCACGGCTTTAACTCATAAGGAAAACCTTTCATATGGGGACCCAAGCAAGAAGAAGCCTCCCAAACCCTTAAACAAAAACTCTGTGATGCACCAATCCTCACTCTTCCTGAAGGTTGTGATGATTTCGTGGTCTATTGCGACGCATCAGGGCAAGGATTAGGTTGCGTTCTAATGCAAAGAGGAAAAGTTATAGCTTATGCTTCGAGACAACTCAAAACGCATGAGAAGAACTACACCACCCATGACCTAGAACTTGGAGCCGTTGTGTTCGCTCTTAAGATATGGAGACATTATCTCTATGGTACTAAGTGTGAAATATACACCGACCACAAGAGTCTTCAACATATCTTCAATCAAAAGGAGTTAAACATGAGGCAACGAAGATGGGTCGAACTTCTAAATGACTACGACTGTGAAATTCGGTACCACCCTGGCAAAGCAAATGTGGTGGCTGATGCACTTAGTCGAAAGGGTTATGCGAACTCCATTCGTCTTCTATGTTCGCAAATTATAACCGACATTAAAGATCAAATTCGAGAAGCCCAACACGTTTCAGTAACGGAAGATGATGTATAGAAGGAGATGTCCTGTGGAGCTGAACTTAAAATTGAAACTAAATCTGACGGTATTCTGTACTACCTAGATCGTATCTGGATTCCTAACCACAACAATCTTCGTGAATTCTTATGAATGAAGCTCACAAAACTCGATACTCTATACACCCAGGAGCCGATAAGATGTATCAAGACCTACGATATACCTATTGGTGGCCTGGAATGAAAAAGGATATTGCTGTTTTTGTTTCTAAGTGCCTTACATGTTCCAAGGTGAAAGCTGAACACCAAAGACCCTCAGGACTTCTGGTCCAACCTGAAATACCTGTATGGAAGTGGGAAAATATAACCATGGACTTCATTACCGGGTTACCTGCACTTCTGGGGGTACGACACTATATGGGTAATAATTGACCGACTTACAAAATCAGCTCACTTTATTCCTATCAAGAACGAAAAGCTTGCTCGTATTTATATCAGCGAAATCGTAAGCCGACATGGGGTACCGTTAAGCATTATTTCTGATCGTGATGGTCGTTTCACTTCACGAACATGGCAAGCAGTACAAGCCGCTATGGGTACGCGATTAGATCTCAGTACCGCCTATCACCCTCAAACTGATGGACAATCTGAACGCACCATTCAAACTCTTGAAGATATGCTTCGAGCATGTGTCATAGACTTCAAGGGAAATTGGGACGCGCATCTACCATTAGTTGAATTTTCGTACAACAACAGCTATCATTCAAGTATCGGCATGGCACCTTTTGAAGCCTTATATGGTCGTAAGTGCCGATCTCCTGTATGTTGGCACGAAATTGGGGAAGCTCAAATCACTGGTCCAGAATTGATCCAAGAAACCACAGACAAGATCCATCAAATCCAAAACAATCTTCTAGCGGCCCAAAGTCGTCAAAAGAGTTATGCAGATAAACGAGGAAGCCTTTAGAGTTTAACATTGGTGATCATGTACTTCTAAAAGTATCACTGTGGAAGGGAGTAGTTCGTTTTGGTCAAAAGGCAAGCTAGCACCACGCTATGTAGGACCTTTCAAGATACTCGAAAGAGTAGGTCCTGTAGCATACAAGCTTGATCTACCAGAAGAACTCAACAGGATTCATCCCACATTCCACGTATCAAACTTGAAGAAGTGCCTCGCTGATAAAAACCTCCGCATTCCTCTGGAAGATATTCAGATTGATGAATCTATGCATTTTATTGAAAGACCAGTAGAGATCATGGACTTCGGGGAGAAACGTTTACGGCGGAGTCGCATTCCAATTGTTAGGGTACGCTGGGAGTCGAAACGGGGACCTGAGTTTACTTGGGAACATGAAGACTCAATGCGTGAAAAATACCCGAATCTTTTTCCTACTACTTCTACTACTTAAAAATTCGGGACGAAATTCCTAAAAGTAGGGGATACTGTAACATTTGTCAAAAACGGGTTTCCAAAACCCAGCTCCGTTTTGTAATCGAATATCAAGTTATAAATGTCACGTTGTGTATTTATGGTTATTTTGATTTTTAATGATACATAATTAATAAACAAACTAAACTATAAAAATTATTTTTGATAAAAAGTGAAAACAAAATAAATAAAAATAAAAGGTTGCTGCCGGGACTCGAACCCGGGTCAGCCGGACATTGATATCCAAAGACTTAACACTCACACACATCACCGCTCCGCCACTTGTTTGTTTTCTGTCAACATTAGGAAACAAATAAGTCTTATACACAAATATAGTTAAACCGCTTGCGCCAACTGAGAAACCGAAATCGGCAATTCAACCGTCTAATCATTTGGTTAATCGCACATTCAGGTTTATAACCGATGCACCGACGATTTTAATCAATTCGGATTTGAATGAACATCAATTTTTATCATCATCGGTTTTTATAACCGAAAATAATCAAAGTCCAAATTACTTCAATCAAAACCCTTCTCGCGACTCAGAGACATCAGACAAACCTTCCATTTTACTTTCGTCATACTTTCAGTCCATCAGAACGCTTAAATCAACTCGCCGGAAATTTCTGCAAGTTCGCCGGAAAACCGTATTCATCATCAAAACGGTAATTCTTTCAATACCGTCGTAGTCTAACAATTGTTAAGCTATTTCTAACTTAAACCTTTCAATTGAAATCGAATTCATACACCGTTATCAGATAATTCCAGTTCGCCGGAAAATTTCTGGAAATCGTTATCTTCGTCTGTGAAACGGTAAGGACCTTCAAACACACTTTTAACATTTGTTTATCACTTCAATTCCACGATTGGCTAATCAAAACGGTTAATTGTTTTGTTCAGTTGAGGTGCACAAAACAGAGCCGACGCATTGCCGGAAATTCTGTGATAAACCATTCCTACGGTATGTTACTTCCAACACCGTCTCTGCCATTTTATTTTAGCCTTAAGAATGATTGTTAATCGTAAAAAACAAGAAAACGGATTAGTAACACCGTCGACTGTAATTTGAGTGAAGAAGACGAAGATAGTTAAGTTATAAGTATAATTAAAATTGGTATTTTAAACGGGTTAGACACACAGTCCAGCGGTGGACTGTGTGCAAAATATACGCATATGTCACGAGTTCGATCCGTGATACACGCACTCCCTATGTAATAAAATGCCTTTTTGTTTAAAACTGAACCGGGTTAACTCCGTTAGTTGTTAAGTATAATAAAAACCGAGATATTAACCAGGTTAGATACACAGTCCAGCGGTGGACTGTGTGCAACACTAAGTCGCACGTCACGCGTTCGAAACCTGTTACTGGCACCGGTTGAACGAATTAAAATGTTTTTGAAATTAAAAGAATTTTGGTTAAATCGAATTAGTATATAAATATAATTAAAAACAAGATTATTTCGGGTTAGACACGTAGCTCAGTTGGTAGAGCTGAGTGCACGCGTACGGGAGGTCTCGGGTTCGAGTCTCACCCAGCGCATTCATGCACACTGACCGAACGGTCAACAGGTCAACAAGTCAACGGTCAACGGACAACGGTCAACACAAAAATAAACAATTTTTTTTATATTTTTATTTATTTAATTTAATTTAAATATCAATTAAAAATACTTAAAAATAATATTTTTAAAGATAGAAAATAGCCTTAAACTCACAAAAATATATCTAAAAATCCCATTATAATCCTTAATAAAATCCACTCATTTATTATATTTTTCCGTTATTATTTAGGTTAGTAATTCTCGTTGTTCAAATCTCCCGACTCGTGCGCATCTCATCATCTCCATTCAAACGCACCCAATGTGAGTGAATCTTTACAAATTCCCCGTTTTAATCATGTTTTTGGGGTATATCATGTGTCTTGCTATATATTATATTTAAATCATTATGCATACATCATATCATGAACATGTGTATTCAGCTTGCTTCAACTGTTTGTGTAGTTATTGTTAGATTCAATTTATTATTTCAGTACATGCAATTTCATAGGCCGCCGCTCCCCATTACATTATGAGCGTTGAGCATGTTCCCCATTACATTATGAGCGTGAACCCGGCGTGCCCACATACGATCGGCTCCGTTTGAGTGAGCCTTGATCGCACAGACATTTTTCATTTTCAGTACATGCAATACGATCGGCTCCGTTTGATTGAGCCTTGATCGCACAGTTTCATTCATGTTATTTATCGTATGATGTTGGTATGTTAATGTATGCTATCATGTGTTATTGTATGTTATAGTTGTGATTGCTATTGCTATTGCTTGGTTATTTACATTTGCTCATTTATGATTATGCACAATTTTTCATTGATAAACTAATAAGTAAATCAATAATAAATGTTTATCTAACAAGGTTCACTCGCCAACTTATGTTGACCCAAAAACCCCCATTTTTACACATGATACAGGTGAACCAGCTGCAGCAAGAAACACTTAGGATTGGACTAGAAGAATAAAATGATTTAGAGTTTGGGATTGTTTTGTTTGGTTTATTTTCTTTGTATTGTATGGACATGTTTGGATATTTGGAAATGTAACTTTGACTTTAATAAATATGAAACATATTAGTAAATATCATGAGCTTTGGTGATAACCCAATTATGCCCCGACTCTTATTCCGCTGCGGGTCGGGTGTGACACTTCGGCTTTTCAGTATATCAAGTAGTACATAGAAGATTTAGATGAAGGGGTGCACGCATTTTGAAGTTCAATCGAACAGCCGAAAAGAGGTAATTTGTAGATGATTTTAGTAGTTATTTTGATGATTTCCTTGTCGTCGACTGTAAGATTGAATTCCGCCGACATACATGAACAGACATTTGTAAGTTAGGGTTTGAAATTTATCGAGGTTGCGTTTTGTGCATAGTGTATATTTTTGTTTCTGATTTTTGGTCGTAATGTTCAGTGTATTATGTAAATCTTGCCGACCTGGGTGATGTATAATTCTGTGTTTTGGCAAAGTGGATTGTTAGTTTGTTATTAAACGCGATGATGGCTGCGGATTCACAGGGACATGTTACAGTACACATGTGTATTATGTTAATCTATAAGTGTTTAGGGTCGGTTAAATGTGTATGTTAAAATTTATCGAGTGGTTACGTTTTGTGCAGAGTGTATATCTTTGTTTCTTGATTTTTGGCCGTAATGTTCAGTTATTATGTAAATCTTGCCGACCTGGTGATGTATAATTATGTCTATTGGGCAGTGTATTATGTAAATCTTGCCGACCTGGGTAATGTATAATTATGTCTATTGGGCAAAGTGGATTGTTAGGTTGTTATTAAACGCGATGATGGCTGCGGATTCACAGGGACATGTTATAGTACACATGTGTATTATGTTAATCTATAAGTGTTTAGAGTCGGTTAAATGTGTATTTTAATTGTCAAGGTTTAGGATATTTAGTATGATATCTTTATAAGAGTTTGGGAGAGTTGAAAATGGTAGTTAATAGGATTGTTCATAGAATAAACAATGGCAATATTGTTACATTTGTGTATTATGCTTTTTATGTAAATACTTCAAAATTTTAAAATGTGCTGTCATATGCTTTTGTTAGTTGTGAAGTGTATAGTTGATTTGGTCTGTGCATACAAAAGTTTGTTCGCAATGAGAAAACGTAAGTTGTTAACCTAAATATGTAAAAAAATATTTGTAGCAATAGATTACGAGTTTGTTGAAAAGTTTGATTAATATTAATGTTTTAATCATGTAGGTCAGAGGAGCGAAAAAATAGCTCGTTTAAATACAAGTAAGTTTAGTAATACTATTGATGACCGATACAATTTTCAGACGATGAAGCAAACACTGATACAATGGAAACAGGTAAAGATATTTTCAAGATTTTTTTGCATAAAATGTATTAAAAAATATATAATTGGAAAAAGAACATTTAGTTGACAAGGAATCGAATTTAGTAATGTTTGTTTTTTTGTTTTTTATTTTTTTAATTTTTTTACTTTTTGTTTCTGTTTCGGTAGTAACCAAAAGTCAAACAAAAGTTCGGCATAAGGTTCACCATGAAGCGGTAAAGACGGCGAGATACGTACAAGTGATGTTTAGAACATGGCAGATGATTTGTGTGTTTTTTTAGTTGTAGTTAATGTGTTGTAAGTGCAGGATGTGAGGATGAAAAACCGCTGGAAACAAAGAATGTCAAAAAGGACGTTAACAAGGGGGAAAAAGGACGCATGATATGGAACAAAGTAGAATGCATTCGGATATCAAAGCGAGAAAAAAAGTAAAGTATCGAAGAAGAAAAAAAGAGAAAGTGTGCAAGCAGTGCAAGTCCCTTTCACGGACGATGAAGAAGGTTTGATTGTTTGGTTTTTTCCAATTTGTGTTGTGAAACATTTGAATGTATAAATGATATAAAAAATACGGGACCTGCTTAATAAGATATTTAATTAATTTGGTTGGTTGTAGATGTTAAACTTAGTCAATTCAAGATTCAAAGGCGAAAAAGACTTAAAAGAACCGGTGAGCGTGTTGGAAAAGAAGCTACAGGTATGGTTTTACAAACAAATACTAGTTGTATGGTCAAAGCGATATAATGTGTGAACTATATTGATGTTTGATTGCTTTGGTGCAAAAAAAAGCAGATACTAAGGAAAATATGGATGTCGATACGGCTGATTTGTTTGAAGTTGATGAAGACGCGACAGGTATATGTCACACAAATGTCTTTTAGGAATATTTCTGAAATTTATGATATATGATGTTATGTAGTATATTGTTTTACATTGCTTTGGATACATGTATCATTGATCGGTTTATGTGTATTCCTCAATTATCTTGAGAGGTTTTAACATTGTAGTAATTGATACGGTTTATTAGCAGATGATGTGAAAGTTGATACTCCACCGAAACATGGAAGAGGACGTCGTCACCTAACTATGACCATGAAAGCGTAGAAGAGGAAGGTAAGGTTTGATTTATCAAGTATACATATGTGTACTATGATTTGTGTATTTATATTTCATATGTTTTATTTGTAATAGTGATTGAAACGAAGGAAAACAAGGACTGGTTGGATGATGAGCAGAGTTACGTTAACAGTGTATCCATTAAGATTTTCTATTGTGTTATACTATAATGGTGTTTATTTTATGTAAGCGAAACAGGTGAACTTTTCAACTACCGGAAAAGGCGAATGAAAAAAACTGAAAAAAAGAAGTGTACAACGGAAAAAATGGGTGAAAGTTCAAGGTGGACTGGCATCACTTTGGGTGAGGACGTCACCTAATAAGCTTTATGAAGTTATCCGGGTGATGAAACCTTGGCAGAAAAAGATGGTAAAGGATATCGGTTTTGGTAAATTGTTGATGTTGCATGTCAGTAAAGTTACAGCTCATCTTGGGTATTTTATTGTAGATATGTTTGACACAACTAACATGAGGATTAGTTTGGGTGAAAGGCACATTATGGTGGACAAAGAGTCAGTTAGGAAAATATTAGGTGTGCCTGCCGAAAATATAAAAGTTTCAAAAAAGAATATAGATGATATTGGGCATCTTTTGAAGGATAAATGGTTGTCAAGATTTGAGAAGCTTGCAGTTAGTTTTAAGAATATAGCGGATAAGATTAGGTTAGATTCGTATGAAGATAAAGAGATGTTCATATTAGATTTTGTGCTACTGTTTATATCAACAATGATTGGGTGCACAAAGAACGGAAGTGTGATGTATAACATGTTAGATTTGTTTAATCACGAAAAAGGCTTCAAGGATCACGATTGGTGCCAGTTTGTGGTGGATGCAATAAAAAATGTAAAGATGATTGGGTCAGATGCAATCCAAAGGTGTACTTCAGGGGACCTCTCACTTATCTTGTGGTATGTTGTATATGTTTTAAATATAAGATTTTATCAAACTTTTGTACATTCTAATTTGTAATACACATGTGTTCTTTAGGGGGAATACACCGGTGTACTCATTATAGTTTAAACATATTTTTTACTTTTTGTTTTTTTTATTTTTTGTTTTAATTAATTAAGTTTTTTATTATATCAGTTGTTGTATTTGGATGCAACCAATTGTCCTGGATTCAAACATGAACGGTGTAAAGCTCCACTAAAATTTTGGACGCATGATTTGATGAACTAGAGGAAGGATCAGGAGTTAAGAAATGGAGGTTTTGGGCTCGAAGAGTTAAGAGAATTATATGACGTTGAAGAAGATGAGGAAGTGTGTGAAGAAGGGGCGGCTGACATCTCGAAGGATGACTTTGGGAAAAACAGCGTCACAAGATTGGTCGTTGGTAGAGGTATGCGGATGTTAACATTTGTGGTTTTTCCTACATTACAATGGTGTTGTGACATGGGCTTAAATATTTTATTTATCTATCTATTTATTTTATTTCTTTTTTTTGGATGTGTAGCTGAGTAGTGCAAGCATCTTGTCGATGTGTGAGGAAATTGATGTAAAATCCGGCTGGAGGCTGGAATAAAACAACATACATCGCGATATCCACCGCATGAATCTGTTATGCCCATTCTAGAGAGGTATAAGAAAATTTTTAACAAGTCAGCTTTGATGTGTCGGGAGAAAAAGACGGGTTTTCAAGTCCCGTTATGAAAGAAACTGGTAATTAAAAACTTGTATTCTATTTTTATAGGGTTTTATCTTTTACGTATAGTTTAGTGTACACCTTACTAACGTTTTTAATATACTGCTTTTGAAGGCGTGGATGACAGAAAAGGAAAAGCGAAGAGTACCACTGGCCAAAAAATGCATAGAGATAATGTTACACCACCACACATTGCTTCTCCAACAACACAGTTTTTTATGAAATCCGCTTAAGTGATTGAGGACATTATTTCTGGTGCGTATGATACGCAAAGGCTGGATGAAATCCCGTCATTCAGCCTTGGTATTACACGGGATGAGCGTAACAATCAAGATAATGTGCCAGACAATGTCGAAAATGTAACACATGTTTCTGAAGATGTTGTATCAGCCGGAAAAGGCAAAAGGAAAAAAGATAGGATCGAAATACGTCCAATCCCCATTTTTGGTGCGAGCTGTAAGTATTAATAGCTGGTTGAGCAAGAAAGACAATCTGTTATGGAAATACTTGTCAACTTCAGTCGACGACAAGATGTACGTTTTTTTTTTTTTTTTTGTTTTGTTATGTTGGTATTTGTTGGATTAACTTTTAAGCCTGTATGTTTATCTTACTTGATTGAAAACTTTTAATGCTATCTAGATGTTTAATGTCAATAAATAGGTAGCGAAAGCAAGGAATAAAAAGGTAGCTGAAGGGTCGGACAAAACAAGGGATGAAAAGAAGTAGCAGAGGTGGCAGCGACAAATGCGTAAGAAACACAAAATTAAATCAATTCTTTCATACCTGTATAAAAGATACATACGTGAACTGTCTTTGGTGATGCATCATAATAGCAGTATAAATTCCTTTGACGTTAATATTAATCAAAACAGGTCACACACGGGCACCGTATATACGAATGTATAATCATAACCTAATAAACACGTGTACTGTATATAATAATACACAATCATATCAGTATACACACGTGTACTGTGTATGTTAATGTTTACAGTATACATTCTCCAAACGTGTTCTGTTTACAGGGTTGTGTAATGAAAAGAGTAAACACATGTGCTTATATGCAGGGTAACGTTATAATGTATGTGAAGTAATAAGATTTGTTTGTGAACAGGCGATTTGTATTTGAAACCGTGTCAGGAGTTGGGCTGTACCATTTCCAGATGAAGTATCTGCAACCCAGCCAGTGGGTTAATAGTGGAGTAATAACTTTTGCTTTGCGTCAATGCTCAATCATGAAGAGAATTAATGAATTGCTGGAGAAAATGTTTTTGATGGTGATGATAAAGTAAAAGGGTCAAAGCCGCGTTTGTTTTTCCATACAGACTGTTTTGTAAGTTGATCGAAGTTACCATAAAACTGTTTGTATTTATCTTGAAGTCATAAATTATAGGCAGAGTTTTATTTAGTGATGCTTTATTTATTGCTACAGACGGAAGATACATTGAAAAATGAATCGTATGGAGATCTGCAGTGTGTTGAAAAGTTAAGAAGTTCGTTATTCCCCGTGGTAGACAAAAAGCCATCTTTGATGAGTTTGTCCACGTATTGGGTAATCTGCTTGCCAATTCTTGAGTACGGTCATTTTTACCTTGTTTGCGTTGATCTTGTAAACCCACGATAACGGTGATCGATAACATGTCTGCAACTGAAAGCCCAGTTCAACTTATTAATGATGAAAACTTTTTCAAGAAAAGCACTCCATACAAAGTTGTAAGACATTTCTTTAGGTTTTTATTAGGTTTTTTGAATTTTCGATTTTGAAAACAGTTTATTTAATTTTTTCAATAAATTTGCTTTCAGAAAGACATTTTCACTAAGTATCTGATACTGGTAAATCACCCAAAAGCAAGGCAAATTGAAAATGCAGTCCCGGAAATAGTAGACTTTCCCGGGAAGACTGTAGGCAACACGGTCGATTATGGGGTATTTGTTATGCGGCACATGGAAATTTGGTTTGGGGTCACTGCGGGAAAATGGGACTGTGGATTACCACTAGGGCATGGACAGAAAAAAGCAACCTTGACAAAGCTACGAAAGAAATACACTGTTAAGTTGGTGACTTCGAGTGCAAACATCCACCGTGAACGGGTATTAGCGGAAGCAGAAGAGTTTGAGAAGGCCTTTTATTTCCATTAATGTATGGAAGTTGTTAGTTTTATAATGGATAATGTTCGTATTACTGCCGGCAAGCATATAATTTTGTAGACACTATGAATGATATGAGTTATGTTGCTGCAGCTGGTTTTTATTTACATTTGTAAGCATACATCACCGTGACTTGTATTAATGACGTAGCTGCTGAATGATGTACACATTCGAACAAAAATGCAATTTTGGTATATAAGTATATTGTTATCATACCAAAGTTCATGTCCATGAACCTGAATGGCAAACAAAATATGTTAATCAGTTTAAGTTAGGTTATCGTTACGTTTATGTGGTTTTTTGCTACAGTAGTACCTGTATAAAAGATACATATGTGAACTGTCTAAAAGATACATATGTGAACTGTCTTTGGTGATGAATCATAATAGCATTATACATTCCTTTGACGTTTATATTAATCAAAGCAGGTTACACACGGGTACCGTATATAGGAATGTATAACCATAACATCATACACACGTGTACTGTATATAAGAATACACAAATACATCAGTATACACAGGTGTAGTGTGTATGTTAATGTTTAAATTATATGTTATCCATACGTGTTCTGTTTACAGTATGATAATGTACTAACTGATTGTTATCCAGGTTTTTACTAATTCATTGTACTAGGAACCGGGCCATGTCAACAATGATTTTAATAACAAAACTTATTACAGACAAATGTTGTATTGTTCTCAGATTACGCTGATACATGTGTGTACTACTGTATCTATTGGTTTTACCCAAATGTGGACTAGTTCATACAACTAGAACCTAAAAAAAAGTGGAATGATGTATGTAAATTGAGGTTCACGTGTGTATGGCATGTAAGTGTAATAAAATTAGCATGTCAAATTTGGTATCGTATAGCTAGTAACAATTTATAGAATTTTAACAATAGGATGTAAAAAAATATGTGAAGTCAAAAAACACAAAACATAATGTATCAGTTGCATCGAACGTTGTAAGTTAAAGTTAAAGATCAATATCATCATCTTCGCTGTCTTGCAAAACCGAATCAGTTCCTGTGTCGGTTCCGTCATCGTACTTGTTTAGTTCATCATCATCTTCGTCGCCATCTTCTTCCGTAGACGAATCATCCTTTGTGATGTTGCCTTTTTCAAGTGGGTAATTTCTTTTATCATGCATTGTCACCCTCTTGCCACAATAATTGCATTTTCTTCTATGTTTTTTGCATTTTTTAATGCTTTCTCCCATTGACCAATTGGACGTTTATGCTTGCCACATCCCCTGTTCCGGATTTTCCTAGGTGTCGTACATGATACCTCCTCTGGTTCAGTGTGATCAAGAATTTCCTGGTAAACCAAAACCTTCTTTTTAAGTTCCGGATCTGGTGGTACATCTCTGAAAACCTTATCTTTCAACAATTGTACTTGCTCATCTAGTTCCTCTAATTTGTCAACTTACCACGAACTCTGTCTCGACACATTTCCATATTGTCAAGGATTCTACACCATATTCTTCCACTACGACTCTGGTCTACAGATAACTTATTTTCAACGCTATGTACACTAGTAGGCAAAGCGTCTCTCCTCCATCTTGGGTCAATATACCGACTTGGTATCTTATGTACGTTATGGTGACCAAATATGCAGAAAATATGCCGGCATAGATACCCGTTTCTAGTATACCCCATGCATTCACACGAAACAGCGACATCTTGTTTGTTAAACATAACCTGTAATGTAATGATGCAAAACGGATAAGTTAGGGGATATATTGCGAGTATAAATTTTACATGTTTGTGAGATAACACAGAAAAATTTACTGTATGTAAATACAAACCTTGAACTTGTTTATAACTTCTTTCGTGTGGTCTTCGTGAGCAATCACAAAGCTGCTTACACCATCGGATATGGATCGTTTCAGCGATATAACAATTTTCCTTATCGTTCAATATTTCCTTTTGGACATCAAAAAAAATTCTCCTTGTGTAATATCATTTGCATGACGTTCAATAGGCCAACTGGTTTTAAATTCCAGATTAGTGGTGTCCGTTTTGTGTGTTAGTTCCCTCTGTTCGTTTCGTAGCCCATCGACTGATGTGTTGTAACACAACATGAACTGCACCAATGTATTATGAGAACTAGAATTAGATTTGAACAAGTGGTTTGCGCTTTCACACCTGGATGTGGTCTTCATTAACGTACACATAGGTAGCTCGCGAAAGTATGCCGGAATCCTATTTTCATGAATCAAATACATCTCAGACAACCACGAATGGTCTTCCAATCCGTATTCAGCAATAAGAGTGTGCCATCTATTCTCAAATGTTTCTGGTTTAATGTAAACATTCCAAACGAGTTTGTGGAACTTCTGTTTTATTTCTGCATTTTCTTGTCATTCCTCTTAATCTACATGTAAAAATGCCAATTTAATTTGGGGTACACATGTGCACAGTTCGTTACACATGTGTATACACACACACACACACACACATATATATATATATATATAATTGGCAGTACGGTGAACATGTGTATTGAATAGTTAATTTTCGTTCGGAATTCATACCTTCACCGACAACTTCTAAAATGTGCCACATACACAACCTATGAATTGACTTATTAAAGACTTTTCCTACCGCTTGTTTCATGGCACAATCTTGACCAGTTAGTACTAACAGGGGTTGTTTCCCATTGTGTGTCTCAAGGAATTTTTGAAGAAGCCATGTATAAGACTCGATAGTCTCATTATGTAGCAACCAAGCACCAAAAATAGTGCATTTTTTGTGATCGACTCCGATTTTGCAAAAACTGATTAGTATGTATATTAAATTGAAATCATTGGTTATAATTTTTCATATAATACTTACATATTTGTGTGATACGTTGCATCGAATGCAATAACATCACCAAATGAGTCGTAGTTTGATTTAGAAACAACGTCACATTAAAAAATTAATTGGAGTTCGGTATCAACAATATGGGTGTTAAACGTGTAGTTTTCTTTGTTTTTGTTGTGTTCCTTGATTTGTCAGAATCATCTGGGCGTCTCTGTCGCCTATAAAATCTCGGATATCACGCCCGCAGTTCTTGTAGTCGACGACCGTGCCATGCACGTTATGATGACCACCTTTTAACAACTACATGTACCTTGTGAGACTTGGTAGGGCCAAGATTAGCGTTACGGCATTCTGCTATGAACTCTTGTGTAGAAAAGTCAAGCTTCCTCTGCTTCAGTGATAGATCAAGCTTTTCGGGTGTAGTAAAACCATGGTTGTGTTGTTCTACAAAGTCATAAATCTCATACTCAGATGAATTTTTTTATACGGACAAACTTAACACATGCCTTGCAATCTGTAACTTTAACATTCGACCGTCTTTTTAGAGAACAAGAATTGATTTGTTCAGCCATATTATCTTTCCATTTAGGTTTGTTGGCTCTAGAACATAAGACATATCGCCTATTAGTAACAATATGTCCCCTATTTTTCCTTCTGCGAAGTACCAAGACGGGTTCCAAAACCGGCAAGTTGTGCATACTCTTCATACATTGCAATAGCTTCTTCAATGGTACTAAATCTAGCTTTAATAAATGGTTTGAATCCGGGAGGGACGGTTGGTGTCCAGTACCTAGTTCCATTAGGAGTTTCGTATACGTTGCTGGCAACTGATTCTGTAAATATTAATATGCAAAAAAGTAAAACTGATCATGAAAAAAGTAAGATTAAACTTTGAGTAATGTTTTTTGTAAACTAGGATCTGTAAAAAAAAACAAATTGCATCCCCCATTTACTCGAAACCTGATTCATTTAAAAACATTATACCTATGTGTACTATAAACTTCATACCATATAGTACACATGTGTACTTATCTGTAACAACTCGACAAATACATCTACATTACAGGCCGACATATACAAAACGCAGAAATCAACTACATGGTTTATACTAATGCAACTATACAGATGTGTACTGATCTGTAACAACTTGACAATTAAAGCAAACCAGACAATCACTATGTTTATATTGTGCAAATATGCTCATGTGTACTGATCTGTAACGGAATAGACGACTACAGCAAAACTACAAACACAAAATATAGAAAAAAATAAAACATGAACCACGTAGTTCATAATTCGCAACTATACACATATGTACTGAATTGTAACGTTGTGCACTTGCACAAAATTACATGAACAAATAACAACACAAGCAAACTTGCACCAAAAACATTGTTTATTAATTAAGATTTCTGCAATCTAACTAACGACTAAAATGTATGCTAAAACACGTAAAAGGAAATATTGGATGGAATACGAATGCTAATTGATATATAAACACTTAAAGAAACACATGTCGATCAAATAGTTGACAAAAAACTATGAAAAATAATAAACTTAAACAAGATACTAAATCCACCTGGTTGATCCAATGTCGTAACGAAAACATTATCGTTTATCTGAACATTGTCTTCATCAACGTTTACGACTGACTTTGCGTATTGTTTACTGGTTCGTCTATAATAATGAGACAAGAAGATCGAAAACTAAAAAAATTATGGGAATTACATAACTGTTAGAATGATTTTGTATTGTTTGTCTTTTGAGTTGATCAACTTGATGAATCAAATTTGAATAAAAATCGAATTGAATTAGATTGTATTTGAAATCAAGGTAAAAGATAAAAAAAATATATTTTGAATTGATAAACACTATTATTTAGGAAACCATGTAACTGCCAATCTAATTTTTTAAATATATCTTGAAACCGAAAATAAAAACTTAAATTACAATCCTATCCTTGACAATTAAAAAAGATATCAATGGTCCAGAATAGTTCACACAGTTCACTATGAATATTCTGTTCATAAATGACTATCCTTAATCTATATATATATTATATATATATTATACACACACACAGAAATTTAGATTGCTGACGAACCACTAGAGTATAACCAGGCCACTAGCGGAACCACCCGACCATATCTATCTTCACTAGGCAATAATGCTTATGCACCAATTCGAGAGGAAACCAAATAAATATGGGAAAAACCCAGAGAATCAAATCTAAGATTTAATAGTCCTCAAGCCTTATCACACCCTTAAAATGTCAGTAGGCTATATGCCATGATATCATGCTTGGTAACTTAAGCTTGTGACTCAAGTAAGGGCATTAAAGTGGGTTGAAATGTGATTGAACCTAGAATGGTTGGGCGAAGTTGCTGCAATATATGGCCTGTCCGTTCCAAGTTTGGAGTTGGGTCATGTGGTTCAAGCTAAGGCTTGGGCCGGCCACTTGGTTCCTAGAGATGAGGGCAATGCATTAGGCTGGTTTTATAGAGTTGTGAAAAAATTAAATTTTAAAAGTTAAAAAGAAGATATCTTTAAAGATAAATATTATTAAAATAATCAGATGATATAAAGACCCATTCAATGGATGGGACACTATTCCTTTGGTTGCACAATGTTTATAGTAAATTAAGATGATTAATAACTAGCGAGCCATGCTCATTTTTTTTAATGGTGGTATCGTATTAGAAAGCATTGACTAGCAAGAAATCAGACTAGCAAAAACCATAATGAATTACATGAAAAGAAGAGGGTCTTTTAACTACTTTCTCTATGTTGAGTACCAATATCATGATAAATAAACTACATCATTAAAAAGCAACGCAATCTGTAGACGACTCTTCAAGAAAACTGTGTCATTCTGAAGCTTCCAAATTGCCCACCAAGCTACAGAGATAATAGCTCCCACCATTTCTTACTTGGCCAAAGTTAATGTTGAATTATCAAACCAAACCATAAGGTCTGAAGCGAATCTCGAAGCAGGGAGCTTCAATTCTAACCACCTTTCAACCAAATCCCAAATCTTATTCACCAAGATACACTCACCTAACACATGAAGATTCGATTCCATCCATCACTACAAAATAGGCATAAATAGACAGAAATCAACACCATTAGCTAAAACTTGAAATTACACTCGACTCTGATAAAGCCTGAACCAACTCATTTATTTTTTAAATTTGATAGTGATTATTTTTTGTACATGTATATCGATACATATAACAATAAAAAGTAATAATTTTACGCACACATACACGCGTGTATTATGCACATACAGTAGAAAAACAACTTGGGCTTCTTAAATTGTCTACCTAATTTGAGCGAGTCAAATAAATGAGCTCACGAGGAAGTCAAACGAACTCATCTCAACTCTACTCGAAAATAATACAAGCGTTTTTAAACTATTATCTAAGTTTGGTGCCACCGATAACCCATACATTATTTGTACGACGCTGGGTTAAATAGGCAAAGGATGAACATATTGCAATATGGATGATTTTTAAACGTTTTATAGTTGAGGGTTAGGGTGTCATACCGCATCCAGAACCGGTACCATTGCCACATCAGCAGCTATCCCGCACCAACACCTCGCTTTTAACATTTCCTTCTTTGTCTTCGGCATGCTATGATGCACAATATCTCACTTTCAAGTTTCAACCATTTTGCCTTGCCTTATGGAGTGTGGCGAGATTCCCGGTTGTTCTACCACATTGTCACCACACCCTACCATCTTTACTGTCCCGCATCTACTCTCGATGCTTGGAGTGTGCTGAGATTACCGCATGGTATCGTTGATCTACCATGCCGCCTTTATCGTCCCACATCTACTCTCCATGCTCTTGTCATCGCATGCCATGTAGAAGACTTTTGTAACTTGGTCTAAAATATATGAATAATATAAGGTGGAGTTTGGTTCGCATGAATTTAAGGGAATTGGAATCTGAATTCTGTCTCTTAAGATGTTTGGTTCACATAATTTAATGGAATTGCAATCTCAATTCCAATCTTCATATGTTTGGTTGACAATGGAATTGAAATTGGAATTAGACATGAATTCCTTCAAATTCCTTTAACTAAAGGAATTCAAAATCCGTCCTGTATGTGAAGGAATTAAAGTAAATTCATTGGAATCCTCGACCGTTTGACTTGAACGATTTCGACCCGCACCGTTTAAACCCGTATCGTTTTGATCCGAACCGTTTCAACCCGTACCGTTCGACGCGAACGGTTTCATTTTGTAACGTTTCGACGCGAACGGTTTCGTCCAGTAATGTTTCGACGCGAACAGTACCGACCCATAACGTTTCGACGCGAACCGTGTCGAATCGAACCGTATCGACACGTATCGTTTCGACCCGTACCGTTTCGAATCGAATCGTTTCGAATCGAACTGGTTTCGACCTGAACCGTTTCGACCCGTATCGATTCGACACGGTCGGTTCTGAACCGTACCATTTCAACGCGAACCGTTTCGACCCGAACCGAAGGTTTGGGTGGCATGGTGATGGATTCCAATTCATTTGACAACCAAACACATCAAAAATGGAATTGAGATTCCAATCCAACAATTTCCAATTCCAATTGGAATATTTAAATTCCAAATCAAATTCCTTCAAATTCTAATCCCTATACAAATTACAATTACAATTGCAAAACATTATGCGAACCAAACGCCCATTCAATGGAATTTAAGAGAATTAGAATCTAAATTCCATTTCTTAAGATGTCTGGTTAACAGAATTTGATAGAATTTGAATCTCAATTCCAATCTTTGTGTGTTTGGTTGACAATTGAATTACTATTGGAAATTAGCATGAATTCCTTCGAATTCCTTTAATTAAAGGAATACAAAATCCTTCCTATATGTGAAGGAATTAAAGTAAATTCATTGGAATCTTCGACCATTTCAACCCAACTATTTTGAACCGAACTGTTTCGACTCTTGCTGATTTAATCCAAACCGTTTTGACCCGTACGTTCATTCGACCCAAACCGTTTCGCTCGAAGACTCGTACGATTTCGACTGGAAGCTTTCGACCTGTATTGTTTCGATCCGAACCGTTTTGACCCGTACTGTTTCATTCGACCCAAACCGTTCAAACCAAAGACCTGTACAGTTTCGCCTTGAACCGTTCCGACACGAATCGTTTTGACCCGAAGTGTTTAGACATAAACCGTTCGACTCGTACCGTTTCGACGCAACTCATTTCGACTCGAACCAATTCAACGCGAACCGTTTCGACCCAAACCGTTTCTACGCGAACCGTTTCGACCCAAACCGTTTCTACGCGAACCGTTTCCACCAGAACCATTTCGACCCGAACCGAGGCTTGTGGGTGCCAGTTGATGGATTCCAATTCATTTGACAACCAAACGCATAAAAAATGGAATTGGAATCATTCCAACAATTTCCAATTCCAATTGAAATCCAATTCCTTCAAATTCTAATGCCTATATAAATTCCAATTACAATTTCAAAACATTCCGTGAACCAAACGCCCTCAATAATCCTGTTAAAATTTAAAATAACTTAAAAATTGTGTACATTTTATGCTGTCAATATCTTTAAATCGACAAACAATAAAGTATTATAACTTGTGCTAAGAATGAACTAAATAAATATCTAAGTGTGATGGTAATACTTGATGGATAGGTGACTTTACTACGAAAAACAATTTGAAATTATCTTTTATTGATCAAATAAAGTATTTTTCATGGTAAGATTTGGAAAACATTAAAATAAGACCATTTGCAGTACTTAGGGTCACAGCATTCACTATGTATCATAATTTAATATTTATTCTATTAAATTTTAGTTTTGATAATAAATTCAATAATATATTAACGGTTAGTTTTAAAGCATCACATTTTTATATATAGAACCAAAAAAAGAAAACAAATATTAATATGAGTTTATTAATAAGTGAAAAAATTACGCCGTTAGTCCTTGTGTTTTACTAGAAATTTCAATGTTGGATACTAGCAAAAAGTTGTTGAGCAATAGGGTACTAAGTTTTAAAAACGTTACAATGTTGGGTACTAAGCAATAACCCAGTTACAAACTAACTGAAGTCACCCTCACGTGCATAAAACATGAGGGTATTTTCGTCCAAACAGCGAATTCTCTTATAAAACCCATCTCCCCTGCATCTTCGATCATCAGAATTACGAAAACCCTTACAGTATCAATATCCACTGCACATTAAACATCAGCGAAGACGAGGGTTAGGGCAAAATGCTCACCTCTTGGCAAATCAGATAAGACGAAGATAAGACGATGATGATAATCATCTCGAAATTTACGGTAAAGGTTTTGTTTTCTTCCTAAATCTCTTTTGAATAAATGAGGTTTTAACAAATTACTTCTTGGTTTCAGGTATATACGAAGAGTTGTTCTGTTTGAAGGTTTATCATGGTGGGAAGTTTAGTGATTTTCCTAATAGGGTTTACGAGGGAGGAAATTGTGTTTATGTGGATTTGCTAAACAGGGACCATTTTAGTCTTATTGATTTGCATGATATTGCAAACAAGTTGGGTTACAAAGATGTGTCAAGTCTCAACTACCATTACCTAGTGCCTTATCATGATCTAGATTATGGTTTAAGACCTTTAAGCAAGCATGATGATGTTTTGATTCTGTTAAAAAATACTCCTGTTGTAACATTTGTCAAAAACGGGTTTTTCAAACCCGCTCCGTTTGTAATCGAATATCAAGTTGTAAATGTTTCGTTGCGTATTTATGTCAATTTTAATTTTTAATGATGCATAATTAATAAACAAACTAAAATATAAAAGTTATAATTGATAAAAAGTAAAAATAAAATAATTAAGATAAAAATCAGGCTGCCGGGACTCGAACCCGGGTCAGCCGGGTTAAGCTCAAAGACTTATCACACACACATATAACCACTCCGCCACTTGATGTTTTCTGTAAATTCTAGGAAACAATTAAATTTTATGGTCAATCATAAATCAATTTGGTTACGCTAACTGTAACCGAAATCGGTCACCAAACGTCCAAAAACGTTTGATTGTTCGCGGTTTACTGATTTTAACCGATACACCGACACCCCCAATCAATTTAGTCTTGAATGGACTTGAATTCATGTGGGATCGGTTTTAATAACTGAAAAGTCTGCAATTCCTGAATTACTCCAATCATAGACCCCTCTCGCGACTCAAACACATTCTGCAAACCTTCAATTTCATTTTCGTACAACTTTCAATTCGTCGGAGCAGCTATTTGAACTCGCCGGACTTTCGCCGGAAAACCGTGTCATCCATCAAATCAGTAAGTCTCTTAATTCTTTCATCGTCTATCAGTTGTTAAGCTATTGCTAACTCAAAACCTTCAATCAGAAACAGTTTCAGACGTTGATATCGTATAATTCACTCTCGCCGGAAAACTTCTGAAAATTCTTATCTTCCGCTGTAAAACGGTATAGTCATTCAAACCTTCTGATAACTCTTGTTTAGTACTTCAATTCCACACTTAGCTAATCAAAACTGTTAATTTGTTTCGCTCAGTCGAAGTTCATAAAAACAGAGCCGAAGACTTGCCGGAATTCTGAGATAAATCGTTTCTCCGGTATGTTTACTTCCAAAATCGTCTCTGCCATTTCATTTTAGTCTTTTGAATATTTGTCAATTGAATTAAACAAGAAACAATAGAGTAATCGTAGGCTGTGATTCTGTAACGAAGAAGACGAAGTTAAGTTGATTATAAGTTTAATATAATTTGGATATTATCTCGGGTTAGACACACAGTCCAGCGGTGGACTGTGTGCACACATATATCACACGCCGCGGGTTCGATCCTTGATACACACACACTCTTTGTATTTAAAATGTTCTTTTTTTGACTGAACCGGATCCTTTCGCAAGTAGATGTTAAGTATAATAAAAATCTGTATATTAACCAAGTTAGACACACAGTCCAGCGGTGGACTGTGTGTAACATTAAATCATAGGTCCCGGGTTCGAGACCTGTTGACGGCACCGGTTTGATAATTAAAATTCTTTTTAAAAATAAATGAATTTTGAATAAATTAAAACAGTATATAAATATAATTAAAAACAGAAATATTTCGGGTTATACACGTAGCTCAGTTGGTAGAGCTGCGTGCACGCGTACGGGAGGTCTCGGGTTCGAGTCCTGCCCGGCGCATACATGTACACAATAGAACCGGTCAAACAGTCAAACAGTCAATGGTCAACGCAAAAGTCAACATTTTTTTCTTATATCTTTATTTATTTTATTTAATTCAAAAATCAATTAAAAATACTTAAAAATAATGTTTTTAAAGATAGGAAATAGCCTTAAACTCACAAAAATATATCTAAAAATCCTATTAAAATTATTAATAAAATCCACTCATTTACTATATCTTCCGTTATTATTTAGGTTAGTTAATCCTCGTTGTTCAATCCTTCAAACTCGTGCGCATCTCATCATCTCCAACCGAACGCACCCAATGTGAGTGAATCTCTACAAATTCCCCGTTTTAATCACGTTTTTGGGGTGTATCATGTGTCTTACCATTTATTATATTTAAATGATTGTGCATACATCATGTCATGAACAAATGTGTATTCAGCTTGTATCAACTGTTGTGTGGTTATTGTTTAGATTTAATTTATTATTTTCAGTACATGCAATTTCATAGACCGCCGCTCCCCATTACATTATGAGCGTTGAGCAGTTACCCATTACATTATGAGCGTGAACCTGGCGTTGCCAACATACGATCGGCTCCGTTTGATTGAGCCTTGATCGCACAGACATTCATCATAGGCCGTCAGTTCCCCATTACATTATGAGCGTGAACGTGACGTTGCCAACATATACAGTTTCATTCATGTTATACATTCATGCAAGTTCATATGTTATTGTATGTTATTGTTTGTGATTGTTATTGCTATTGTTTGATTATTTACATTTGCTCACATATGACTATTGCATAATTTTTCCTTAATAAAAATAACAAGAAATCAATAATAAATGTTTATCTAACAAGGTTCACTCGCCAACTTATGTTGACCCCAAAACCCCCATTTTTACACATGATACAGGTGAACCAGCTGCAGCAAGAAACACATAGGATTGGCTTAGAAGAATAAACTGGTTTAGAGCTTGGATTGTTTAGTTGGTTATTTTTCTTTGTATTTGTATGGACATGTTTGGATTATTGAGAATGTAATTCCGACTTTAATAAATATGAAATATATTAGTAAATATCATGAGCTTTGGTGATAATCCAATTATGCCCCGACTCTTATTCCGCTGCGAGTCGGGGTGTGACACCTATTCACATGGAATTTAATGTTTACTTTGAAGAGGGGCAAAACAGGGTAAGAATTGGAATGAACAAACCATTGGAGAACCCTGTGATAAGTTACAGTGTTAATTCAGGACTAGTGGAAGATATTGATGCAGTTTTTACAAAATATTATGAGAATGTGATGAACCCTGTAGTTGTTCAGAGCTCTGTTCAAGACAATGGAAACACTGAGAATGAGAGTGTAGAGCAGGTACCTAAGCAAAAGGAAACAGAAAAGGACACTAAAGGGAAAGAAATGTTTGATGAATATGAACCAAAGTTCAGTAGGCCTGAGATAGATGATGATGATATAGATGATGTGGATAATGTAATGTTTGAGGTAGAAGTAGACATGTCAAACTTTGAAGGTACCAAAATATTTGCCACTACACATGGAGAAGAAGAAGTTCATGCACTTAGTAATAAAGATGTTGATTCAGATTGTTTAAGTAATGATTCATTTGGGACTAGTGGATAAGAAGAGGATGATGGAGATGATAAGCTTACCAAGCTTAGGAAAAAGGCCTTAAGAAGACTTAGAAAAAATCAAGAAAAATCTCTTGAAAAGTGCATGTTCTATTTGGGTCAAACCTTTAGGGATAATAGTGAGGTCAAGGCAATGATAATGAGACATGCTATAGAAACAAGGAGGGAGTTGAGCTTTTACAGGAATGATCAAGAAAGGTTAAGGGCTGTTTGTAAAGGTCCAATACCATCATTGGGTAACCCAATAAGCCCAGCCCAAATTCTTAAGGTGGAACCAACTAGAAAGACAAAAGATGGTGGTAGGCAAACAAAAGAGAATCCCAATAAATGGCCTTGGGTTCTTTATGTCTCAAAATTGCAGGGTGAGCCAACCTGGATGGTCAAAACATATAACCCCCATCATAGATGCATTGAAAGCAGATCTGTTAAATCATTTATTTCTGATTGGATGTCGAAGGATGTTATAAGTCAGCTTGAATCCAACCCTTCGATTCCTGTAAAAGCCATTCAAGATCAGATGCAGAAGAAGTATTTGATGGGAGTATCAAAGATGAAGGCCTATAGAGCAAAAGCACAAGCTTCAAAGCAGGTGCAGGGTGATTACCAAAGACAGTACTCATTCTTAAGGGATTATGCACTTGAGTTGGTCAGAACAAATCCAAACACAACTGTGAAGATAGATGTTGTGCCATTGGGAAACTTATCTTCTAATACCAACATATTTAGGAGGATATATGTATGCCTAGGACCATTACATGAGGGATTTAAAGCATGTAAAAGGGATATAATTGGGTTGGATGGAGCATTCATGAAAGGGCCATTTCCTGGTCAGTTGCTTACTGCTGTTGGTATGGATTCTAACAATGGATTATATCCACTTGCATATGGGATTGTTGAAGCTGAGACAAGGGCATCCTGGACTTGGTTAAAGCCGGAAGTTCAAAGAAAGGAAAGATTTAAAGTTACTTGTGTGCTGCGATTTGGTTGATCTTTTTGAGGTGGATAAACCTTTTTTTATGATCATGAACTGTTTTGATCACTTTTATTTACTTTTGTTATGAATTTCATGTTTGGATTGTATTGATATCACTTTTGTTATGTATGAAACAGTGTGGATTGCAGTGGTACAACTTTTGTTATGTATTAAACTGTTTGGATTGTGATTTTCTCCATTTTCACTATTATTGTTATGGTCGCCTGATGATCGAAGATGCAGGGGAGGATGGTTTTATAAGAGAATTCGTTGTTTGGACGAAATTACCCTCACGTTTTATGCACGTGAGGGTGACTTCAGTTAGTTTGTAACTGGGTTATTGCTTAGTACCCGACATTGTAACGTTTTTAAAAACTTAGTACTCTATTGCGCACAACTTTTTGCTAGTACCTAACATTGAAATTTCTAGTAAAACACAAGGACTAACAGCGTAAATTTTTTCTTAATAAGTTATGTATTTTATAAATTTAATTAGTAAAATATATATAAATTAACAAATATAATATGCTTTAAAAAGTCTAAGGTATTTTAATAACTAGTAAATAAATAGTTAAAAATGATGTACCCAACTAATTTTTTTTGTCGATGTGTAACCTTCCTTAAAGGCAAACTATCTCCTCTTATAATAAGTTAAACCATTAGGATTTCCTCATGCTTTGTGATGGGTTTCAAGTCAATGTCGGTTCATTTCATTACAATAATATTACACTACTAGCACTTGGCATAGTATTATCGACGCATACTTTTAAATCGGTTGAAACCATTAAAAACGATTATATGTACTGGTACCAGTGTTATTTGGTCGATATTGGTTTGGTTCGTTATGCTACCAGCACTCGATATAGCTTACAATACCAAAAAAAATACTTTATTACGAATACAACTCTGTGTTCAATGGAGTTTTTTATATCGCCACATCGAGAAAACCATAAAATAATATGGTACCGGTACCGATGTTGTTTGATCGACATCTGTTCAGTTTGTGACGATAAAAAATCAACTACATTTGACCCTTTCGAATAGAACTTTTATCAATCGTAAATAATATATTCAGAATTTTATAAAATGTTATATTATATTAATTAAAAACAAAAAGGGTAATGAATGTCACTTTATATAATAAAAAATCCACTATACCGATGTTACACGATATCGGAATTGATGTTGTTCCGACGTCATCAATAATATTAAAAAAAGACAATCACTAAAAGTTAAAATAAATCAAAATATGTTTAAGGTTAAAAGTAAATATGATAATAAACTATTATAATATTAAAATAAATAAATATTAAAAAAGTTATATATTTTTATAAAAATATACTACGATCATGCATTATACTTTTATTATTTATACATGCATTCGAGTGGGCTCACCATTTGAAGTAGCTTTATATGCTTTTGAATACTTTCATGCTTAATTTGATCGAAAAAGAAATGTAGTGACCCAGTCACACTTTTTATGGAACATAATTAAAAGCCCCATGAGATTTGTACTTTAAGAAATAATTAGAAGATTGTTCCGTCCGTGTCGCAGAAAGAAAAAAACATCATGGACGTGCATTCGAATCGATCCACAACAATAAACGTTGGTAGTAACGGAAAATGTCATAGAATAGTAACCAAGTTTCAAAAGTGTTCTAATTAGGTCACTCGTATCGTTTTTGTACCAATTAGATAACTTAATATTCAAATCGAGTCATGTCATTTTTTCCATGTGTCATGGAGAAAAATGGAGCATAAGATGTTAGGGTCGATTATATTCATATATGAAATTTTATTTATTAAAAATAGAGTTAAATGCTTGGTTGGTCCCTGTGGTTTGCAAATCTTGCAGTCTGGTCCCAGTGGTTCACTAATTACACACTTGGTCCCAGTAGTTTCAAATTTTGCACTCGGGTGGTCCTTACCACTAACTTTGTTAGATTTCTCAGTTAAGTATATGCAAAATTATATTATACCCCTCGTCTTCTTCATCCTTTCTCTGCTACCACCTGCAACTACTCTTCTACCACCACCCTCACCCTCGCCGCCTTTCACCGCCATACCACTCAGCCATACCCTCGCCGCCTTTCACGCTCACTCGCCATACCCCGCTTTCACCCACTCCATTGCCACAACCATCCACCAGATTTTCTTAACGAATATACCAAATTCGTTCTTGATGACTCTTGGTCTTATCCGAGTGTGTTCTTGGGTTTCGGAGTTGCTACGGAAAATCATGAGATGGTTGCGTTTTGATTTCGTGAACTCCGGGGACGCAAAACAGGGACCAAACACAGGAAACAAATTGGCGTTCTTAGGGTGTTTTATTGCAACAATTCACGAGAAAGAAGGCAAAAGATTCCAATTCGCATATTTGCGTTTTGTGGTTTGGTCTGAATCTGTACGAATTTCAGTACAGAAGATCGAAAGGAGATGTCGGGACAAGTAGCAATGGAAATGGCAATTGGAGCGGTTTGATGAATTGATCCAAGTTACATTAGATTGGTTTAATTTAGATAAAGAAATCGCTGCAAGATCTAAGGCTGGTCAGTGTTTGGCCGTCGCTATAGTCGACCTTTTGTACCGAAGAACGGATGTGCGATGATGATTAAACTAGAAAACCGCTGCAGCTCCCCTCTCTCTCACTGTCTCTCTCTCTCTCTCCTGCAGTCTCTCTCTATGCTGTTGTGGGTAATTCAAGCCGCAAAACTTCAACAATTCAGCGATCTCTGTTTCATCAACGAATAAAACCCTGTCGTTTTAGTCATGAAAAATCACTCATCAAAACCCGGACGCGACTGTTAAGACGGCCAGCCACCACTGCGGCTGTTATCCCCGCCGATGTGAGAGAGAGGTGAGAGAGAGACTGCAGGAGAGAGAGAGATGGGGAGAGTGAGAGAGAGAAAACTGCAGGAGAGAGAGAGAGACAGTGAGAGAGAGGGGAGCTGCAGCGGCGCAGCTCATGTGGCGGCGGCGAACCCCGGTTCAGTCCAGATTTCCGGTTTGGTTCACATTCGAGGGTAATATAGTAATTTTGCATATACTTAACTGAGAAATCTAACAAAGGTTAGTGGTAAGGACCACCCCGAGTGCAAAATTTGAAACTACTGGGACCAAGTGTGTAATTAGTGAACCACTGGGACCAAGACTGCAAGATTTGCAAACTACAGGGACCAACCAAGCATTTAACTCTTAAAAATAAAAACACTTTAATTACATTAAAAAATAAAAAAAACAAGTTAAAATTCACATCATCATTGGACGTTAGCATCAAAAGAAAGGGAAAAAGAAACAAAAATTCACATCACCACGGTTACTATAAAATGGATGAAAAAACCCTTAATTTTAATAAAAAATGAATGTTGAGTGACCTAATTGGAACACTTTTGAAACTTGAGTGACCTAATTGGAACACTTTTAAAACTTGGTTACTATTCTACAAAGTTACCTCTAGATTTAAACTAATAACATAGTTAAAAAAGCTAAAGAAAGAGTTCATAGCGTCAAGTCGATCCGCATTGGCTGGCTTGGTATTTTTCTTCTCATTATCCGGCCCATCTTTTTTATAAGTTTTATTGGAAAATAAAAATTCAAAAAACATATAAACAATAATGTATATTTTCCTAAATGAAAAACATAATATTTATACAAAAATCATCCAACATAAAAGAATTCTTACTTACGGCTAGCAATAAGAAGGTATAAAACCAACAGCTACATTTACCCAAATCTTGTACTCAGTTAAGCTAATAAAAAAGTTATAAAACCTTCATTCATGCTTCCCCTTAAAGCATAAAGTTTTAAAATTTCTAAAGATGATATTATAGCAAGTTTCTATTATTTATAAACTTTATTAAGAGACTATTTATGTAACTAATTAGGATTAATTCATTAAACTAAAAATTAAAATGCCAAATACGTGAGTATTTTTAAAAATATTGTTTATGCAAACATTTATTCATCTATATAAAGTTTTTATTTACTATTTTAAGGCATCCTGCATTTTAATCGATCTTACTAATTCTATTCTTTTTACTATATGAATCTTGAAAGTGTAGGAGACACGCATTTGTTTTGTCAAGTGATAAGTATTTTTATTTGAAATGTAAGTTATAAGTATTTTTATTTGAAATAAGGGTGCATTTAATTTTTGTTTGGTTTAGAAAATTAAAAAAGATCTTTATTTTGTTTAAAACGAAATATGTAATTAGCTAACAAATGCCTTCAAACTATAGAAAATCACAACAGTATTGTTATAAGTATTTTTATTTAAAATAAGGGTGCACTTAATTTTTGTTTAAACGAAATATGTACTTAGCTAACGTTAGACTTCAAACTATAGAAAATCAAAATAGTATATTAGTTCATTTCTATATAAATATGTATTCCTCGTGGTTAAAAAAATAGTATTCCTGAAACCATGTGTAGATTGTCCAAAATCATTTCCATCTCTTACATACCCTTCCATTCTCTCTCTCTCTTTCTCTCACATCTCTTCTTTTTTGTTGGAAATCCACTCTCTCTTTCTCTTCACATCTCTTCTTTCGGCTGGAAATTTATATAATGAATGAATATTAATTTAGTAAACTCATAATTTAGTAAAATTATAATTATTTACTAAATTATTTATATGAATAATAAATTTTTAAATAGAGTTTTTATATTAATTTATTAATTTTTATTAGAGTTTATGTTTCTAATAAAATTTCTAATAAGTGAAACTTTTCACTACCCACAACTCTTGTAAAAAAATAGTAGGCTATGTGCTTCATTAGTTTTTATGAGAAACTACAAGAAAAGATAAGATGTATAAAGAATTCTTGGAGAAGTTGTGAAGACTTGAACATTCATATGTTGAGAATTACAGAGAGATAAGTTTTCACTACTCAATTCCATCACTTTCATATCATTATTTTTCCACAAGTTCAAATACTATAATTTTATCCGGTGTAACATAGGCGCGTGAGCCATCTCTGGTAGTACATACTGCTTCGGCTGTTGTACCATGGGAAACAGACGCGTCGTCTTTAGTAGAGGCGCGAAATCTGTTTTAAGGGAAGCGTGTTGAACACGCGCCTCAGCCACAACCATCAACACGTGTTTGTTTATTTTGTAGGAAATTATTGTATAAGAATATGTGGTTCAAGACCTCGTTGAAGCCCACACAAATGATCATACAAGGAGACGCGATTCAAGAGTTCGTTGAAGACTACACAACGGACCATACAAGAAGACACGGTTAAGGTTCTTGTTGAAGACAATGATTTGAATCGATTTATTTAAATATGTTGTATTTCATATTTAATTTTGTACGATTTGTACACGGTACGGGTACTAAATTTCCTAATTATGTGAAGAAAGTATCTTTACAATTTTATATTTATATATATAATTTTTATTATAATTGTAACCCATATCCTACAAACTTAAAACAGATTTTGTGAGATTGTTGCTACAATCTTAAAACCTTATTATAAGGATTTTGGGTTCACGAAAGGATTTATAATAAAAAAATATTTTTTTAGAGATTTGATCTTATAACTTTTTTTTGGAAATATGTATGTAGTACAACTTGTTGTGTTTAGATTTATTGAGATTGAGTTATAATCTTAAATCCTATACCGTGGTACAAAACGAATAGTTTGATTCAATCGTTTGGTTTTGAAACGATTATGTTTGATTCAATCGTTTGGTTTTGAAATGATTATGGAATCGTTAATTTTTTCTAACCTTTGTGTTAGAATGGGTTTATTAGTGTAAACCATACGTTTTTTGTAAACGTTAAATTTCTCTAACTTGTGTGTTAGCCCGGGAATTATGGGTATAAACCATACGTTTTTTGTAAACGTTAAATTCTCTTGAGTAGATTTTCAATGTCTTCAAATAAGAGTTTATGTTACTTGATTAGAGTTTTATGTATCTAATTAAGTTGTATTTAAAGTAGACTCTTCATCTACCCATGGAATTTATATGATCAAATAAGCCTTATAATGATTTTTTAAATCATTTATTTCTACACGAGCGTGTTAGAATTGGGTTCTTTATACAAACTGATATGTTTTATAACGATTTCTATATCGTTTATTTCTAACGAGTTTGTTAGAAACTATTGGTATGATAATGGTTATTATAATCATTTATTTCTAACAAGTATGTTTGAACAATTTATTGATAAGATTCATAACAATTTTTATAATTGTTTATTTCTAACAAAAGTGTTAAAAACAATTTATAAAAAAAATAAATGATTTTTGTAATCATTTGTCTTCTAACATGAGTGTTAGAAATAGTTCATGAAAAGTGTCTAGAAACAGTTTATAAAAAAAATGCAAATGATTTTTGTAATCATTTGTCTTCTAACATGCGTGTTAGAAACGGTTCATGAAAAGTGTTTGTTTGGAAGCAACTTTTAGTTGTTTATTTTTAAATATGTGTATTAGAAGTGACTTATTTATATGAACTATATATGTGTTATAACAAGTCGAATTAACAATTTAGTGGAAATGTTAATATTTCTAACGTGCGCGTTAGATTTCTTTTTCATTTTTAACATAATTGTTAAAAATGGTTAGAATACATATGCATTGAAATGTTTTATATAAACATTTTATATAAGTAATTTGTTGTAGAACTGATTTTAGTGAATATAAACACATTAATGCTTTGCATGGTTTAGAAATAAAAGGTCATACATTGAAGTTGATGTTTGATTAGCTTTAAGAATTAAATCCCAATAAGTGATGATATTGTTGTATGTGATTTATCACTAACTTTAATATGTGATTCCTAAATTCAAATGGTCATGTTTTATATATATAAAATGACTTAAATTTTCTAAGACGTGTGTTAGAAAATACGTATTACAAATACAAGGTTAGAGATTGTTCATTATATAAGCCATAATATATGGAAATGTTTTATATAAACATTTAATTGCCTATGTATGTATTAAAAAGAGTAAATTGCACAAAACATCCTTTATGTTTCCTCAAACTTGCAGGTTCCAGCCTTAATGTTTAAAAGTTGCTAAAAACAACCTTTAAGTTTTTTGTTGCGGATTCAATCCTTTACAGCTAACCACGTTATTTTCTTCAGTTATGTTCCCTCACATGCATAACATGTGAGGGTATATTCGTCATTTTGGTTGATCTTCCACCCACGTTAATTATAAGAAAAAAGAATATTTAAGGTTTAACCTATTTTAAAAAATTCTAACCGAGGGACTAATGTGCAATAAAACCAAACTTTTAAAAACCAAACACCCTCTTTTCCGGTCTTCTTCTCCGGCAACTTCGCCGGATTCCGGCGAACCCGGAATTAAGATAGGAATCTTGTTAAGCTAGCCCACTAAGCTGTAAAGATTAATACATATTTTGATCATGCCAATCAAACTCTTCAGGATTATCATCAGTTGGAAGAATCGGCGCCTTATTCGCATCAGACGGAAACGACAAACGACTCTTCAACCCTAGATACCTCTCACGGAACTCCGATGCCGTCAAATCAGAGAACTTCGTAACACCGTGTTCAGTAGTCGGATCCAGCAACTGGTGACGCTTAGGACGTCGCAAGTTAGACTTAAATACTATCAACGGTAATCGTGCTCCTCTGTAGTCGCGTACGTTTTACCAAACTTTGTTTAAACTAGGTTAAAACTTAAATATTCTTTTTTTTTATAATTGAAGTGGGTGGAAGATCAACCAAAATGACGAATATACCCTCACATGTTATGCATGTGAGGGAACTTAACTGAAGAAAATAATGTGGTTAGCTGTAAAGGATTGAACCCGCAACAAAAATAAACTTAAAGGCTGTTTTTAGCAACTTTTCAACATTAAGGCTGGAACTGCAAGTTTGAGGAAACATAAAGGATGTTTTGTGCAATTTACTCTATTAAAAATGATGAGAAATGGTTTATTTTATAAACTTTATCATTGGAAAATGTTTTATGTAAACGTTCAATTCTATATGTGCTGTTATAACATTTTTTTCTAACATGCGTGTTAGAAAACATTTAGTACATGCGTAATAAGACTAAATAATATAAAACCATTTGATATTTTGGGTTTTGATTTATGTTTTCATAAACCCTAATTGATATTATTAATATAGTATATTGCAAAACTAAGGAAATGTTTTAGAGTGATTTTTAAAACAAAGTTTTGCATAGTATGATAATTCAAATGGTTCGCTACTCTTGCTAGAAGTAGCATATGGTGAACAAAGTAATAATCTCATAGATATTATTTGGTGGAAAATGACTTAGTGTTGTCGTGAACAAATTTAGTTGTTCAAGTTCACTACTTATATATAGTCTTTGTAACAACTTGGTGTTGTTTTATGTAGAATTGTCCAAGTTTAAAGTTTCAAGATGAAATGAGAAACTTGTACTTACAAGTGCATGGAGTCTTATTGAGGGAGTATCTCAAGAAATGTCATGAGACGATATCGTTGAGAAGATTTTGGTCAGATTATAAAGTGTTGAAGATAAAAGCACTTTGATATTTGATGCCTACAGATCGTCTATGCTACTGTTTAAATTTCAAAAGTGTTTGGCACTTATGATTTAGTTTCCAATGTATTTTATTATGTTGTGCTCAATATCTTCGGATAACACATGCAATTTTTTACAAATAAATAAATCACTAATGTTTGTGACGTATAAATATTTTTGTGGAAAGTAATTATAACATCAACTATACATTGTTTAAAAGAATATGGCTTTAAACGGAGAGTAATGAAATTATTTGGACATAAACAACTTAAGAGTTGTTGCATTGACAAAAAGTCAAAGACGAAACATCAAATGTATAACTACATCATGAGAGATTAATGAAAGAACATACTGAGTGTATTGAGATGAAATACACAAACGAGATTAATGTCGAAATACTTCGTTAGAAATCAATGGAAAATTCACAAGTGTGAATTCTAACATATGAAAGTAAAAGTACTATATGTTATTGTATACCTTTAATAAATCTTACGAGATTTATACGTAGATGCGTCTACCACTTGAATATGGAAATTTTACCTTCGTTTGGGAGAGCATCTTAAATATACATATCTCCTAATGAATAACAATAGATGTGTGCAAATCACTTATGGCAAAATTATGAATGCCATGTTGTTGAGTGTGGATCTAGTTGACTCTATCTTCCACATAATAGTGATTGAAACGAGGAACATTCATCTTGTTGGCGATGAGCGTTTTCACCAAGTGACTTGGACTAAGACTTATGTTTAAGTACTTATGAGTCAATGGTAAAACGTTGGAGATCAAAGGTAAAAGTTATGTTCCTTATTTGAATGATAAAATTTAGCTATGTGCTATATACAATAATTCGTGAGACCTTCCTAAATATTGATGTTTTAGAATTATGAATAAGTCTCACTATTTTGTCTTAACAAGGGATGAATGTCGCAAAGTGATATTATGATATCCTTGGGGTTGTGAAGAATCAGAAAGATGCATCTTCTGTTCACATGCTAAAGTATTGTAGTCTAAAGAATACTAGACTAGTACTTGTTAATTATGGGTCTTGATGGAGACTAATTAACTCTAAACATTCAAATGTGTACGAACACAAAAAGAATTTGTGTATAGACAAAGTTGATGGAGAATTTTCATTCATTATAAGGAAAAGACATGTAGCTTTTGAAGAGTTTGTTTGAAAAGCTAATGAGGAGAACTCATTGTCTAGGCTTATTCTAGATGTTAAATTAGAATTATTCTATATTGATGACAAACTTATGACAATGGCATGTGTTGCTTTGGTCAGCTCGGAAGCTTATGTAAGCTAATGCAATAAGAGTTGAATTCACTGTATATTGAGGTTGATCTTGTTCAATCATATGTGTATAAATGTCGTCATAAGTGAAGTTATGGAAATGTTGATTAAATGGCAAGAAATGTGGGGGAGCATCCATTTAAGAAAAACAACCCTATAAGGGTATGTAGAAATGGCTTTCATTACCCCATCTAGATGTTATCCAATAACACTTAAATGTAGGCGTTTCTTGCATTTGTACCATAAAATTTTGGCAATAAGGATTGAGTAATCCAATCTAACATCGCAAACAAACGACTAAGTGGAAGACACAAATGTCATAGTGCATAACGGAGATGTGTTTGCCTTAAATTATAAATGTATCATTCTAAGACAAATATTATTGTCACACCCTGACCCGCAGTGGAAATGGTAGTCGGGGCATGATTGGGTTTTCATCAAAGCTCATGACATTTACTATAAAGTTTCATATTTATTATTTCTCTTTAAAGAAGAAGTTACAATAAACATACAAGCATAACATGTTCAAATACACTTTCATTACAAACAAAAGTATTAAACAAAATCATACAATTACAAAGGGAAACTAAACTAAATGTCCATTCCAAAGCATTAACTTGTTTATTCTTCTAGGCCATCCTACGTGTTTCTTTTCTCAACTGGATCACCTGTATCATGTGTAAAAATAGGTTTTTTTGGGTCAACAAAAGTTGGCGAGTGAATCTTATTTAAATATTTGAAAGGATTAGTTATGTTGGTTATTTGAATAAAATTGTGCATAACCAAATATGAATAAACGTAAATGTAAATTCAACCATAAACACATAATATCAAATAATGCACACGCACACACCAAATGATGAACAATGAGATCAAGGCTCAATCAAACGGAGCCGATCGAATGAGGCACCTGATGCTCAACTCATCTCCCACGAGGAACTAATGGGCCTAATGAATGATTTGCACGCAACTTGCCAAGAATATAAACACACATTACAACAAACAATATTTACATCACAAGTTTAGGTCATATAATGGTAATAGCACAAGTTTGAATAAACGAAATAATTAAAGCGACACATGATACACCCCAAAACATGAATAAAAAGGGGAATTTTAAGGATTCACTCACAGTGGGTGCGTTCCTTGATGACGATGAATGGCACGAATATTATGATTCAACCGACAGGGAAAACTAACCTAAATAATAACGAAATGATTCGGTAAATAAATAAACTTTATTTGAGATTAATATTTTTAATTAGTGCTCTTAATGGGATTGTTAGATTTATTTTTGTGTGTTTAAGGAAATTTTCTAACTTTAAAAATCTTATTTTTAAGTATTTTTAATAATCTTCTGATTAAATAAATTATAAAAAAATAAAAAAATTTTTGACTTTTTGACCGTTGACCGTTGACCGGTCGGTCTGTGTTTTTATATGCGCTGAGTGAGGTTCGAATTCGGGACCTCTCGTATACGTGCACGCAGCTCTACCAACTGAGCTACGTGTCTAACCGAAATATTCTCTGTTTTAATTATATATATATACTGATTAACTTTTATCTTATTTAATTTATTTCAAAAATGATTTAAAAGGGCCGAACCGACTTCAGTGACCCGGAATCGAACTAGAGACGTTCGGTTCGAGCACGCACAGCCCAACCAGTTGGGCTGTGTGCTTAACTGTTTAATTACTGAATTATATTATATTTATATACATGTTGAAAGGTGATCTGAATGGGTTTAAAAAGGATTGGTTTTATTTCTGAAAGTCGGTAACATGTGCGATTCGAACTCGGGACGTGCGTATTATGTTGCACACAGTCCACCGCTGGACTGTGTGTCTAACCCGGTGAAATATCCAGTTTTAATTAAACTTTACACAGTGTCCGACTTCGTCTTCTTCGTTTAACATTTCAGAACAGTGAATTCCGACTGTTCTATTTAATCGATCTTACTGATATTTGATTGAATTGAAGAGCGAAATGAAATGACAGGGTATACCAGAACGGCGAGTTTGCTTCAGGTTTTCCAGCGAAGTCTCGTCGTCTCCGATCTGCAGATTCCGGCTGAGGGAAACTGTTTAACAGTTTTGATTACTAGATTGAGCAATTAGATTATAAATCGAAAGATAGCAAGAGAAATTTAGATGATTGTACCGTCTGAAGAAAATCGCGGTTTTCCGTTCAGTGATTCCGCGAAATTGGAAATTTCCGGCGACGTGCTAAAGCTTCGAGAAATTGTGCGATTTTGAGCGAAAAGGTCACAGAGGTTCTGGTGGGTATTTATAAGGATGGACATGATGTATTGGGTCCGAATTATGGTCTTGATTCGCGGTCAAAACTTTTCCGGTGGTTACGACTGGAATTGGGGGTTAGACATTGGTTATAACCGATGTCGAAATTAGTTCACGCGTTTCAGTCAAAGAAAACGGTCGTGATTTACGAAATCGTCGGTTTTTCCGGGACTGCGGATTGGGCGCGCTGATTTCCGGTTTGACTTTTGGATTTACTTTAAATGTTATTTGTTTCTGTATTTGGCATGAAAGAAGTGTGTGGCGGAGTGGTGTGGTGTGTGTTTGTCTTGTGAGTGACCCGGGTTCGAAACCCGGCGTCTGCATTTATTTTTTTATTCATTATTTATTAGTAATTTTTATTATGGGTTTTAAATTCTAATATATTTATTAATTATGTATCGTTTAAAATTAATTTGAGCAATAAATATGCAACGAAAAATTATAACTGGATATTCGATTAATAAACGAAGCGGGTTTTGGAAACCCGTTTTTCGATGAATGTTACAATTATAACCAGATTCAGGTGGCCACAGAGGTTATAGTCTTAGAAATTGACAATAGGCAATGTTAACTTACGAGTTAAGAACACATCATGACAACTGATCTAAAATACGCAAAGTTATTTGTAATGACTAGACTAAGTCAAAGATAATGTCATGGACCCAACAATTTGAGGGTTTATTTGTAACATTCGTCGAAAAAGGGTTTTCAAAACCCGCTTCATTTATTAATCAAATATCCAGTTATAATTTTTTGTTGCGTGTTTATTGCTCAAATTAATTTTAAACGATACATAATTAATAAATATATTAGAATTTAAAAACCATAATTTATAAATAATAATAAATAGTGAGAAAAAATAAATGGGGACGCCGGGTTTCGAACCCGGGTCACCCACAAGCCCAAACACACAACACACCACTCCGCCACACACACTTGTTGTGATAATCAAGGAAACAAATAAGACTTATAATAAAACCCGAAAGTCAATCCAGTAATCAGCGCGCCCAGACTAGTCGTCACCAGAAAAATAGGTCAATCCGGGATTCTTGCCATTTTCCTTTTGACTAAAACACGATAACCGACTTCAACATCGGTTATAACCGATGTCTAACCATCAATTTCGGTCGTAACCGCCGGACAGTCTTTAATCGCGAATCAAGACTAAATTCAAACCCAATTCAGCCTGCTTCCACTATAAATAACCCCCTTGAACACTTGGAAATCCTTTCGCTCAGAACCACGATCATTTCTGAAGCTTTATTCATCCCAAAACACGTCGCCGGAAATATTCTACATTCGCCGGACTTTCACCGGAAAAGCGAGACTTACTTCAAATCGGTAAAATTCTCGACTCTTTTGTTTGTAATCCATTGATTCGGCATGTATTAACATAAATCGTTCAACCAGAATCTGTCTCAGACAACGTTGCCGGAAATTCCTGCATTCACCGGAATCACTGAAAATCCGAAGTCTCACTGTCGATCGGTACAATCATCTAAACCCTCCTAATAAACTCTTGTTTAGTAACTTAATTGCACAACACATTGATCAAAACTGTTAATCAATTCACTCAGCCGGAAGTCACCAATCAGAGCCGACGACTCTTGCCGGAAATCTGAGAAAACATTCTGTTTTGGTACATTTCATTCAATAATCTTCTTTATCTATTTCATTCCAACCAATTATAAGTCTTGATGATCGATTTAAACAGAACAATCGGACTTCACTGTTCTGTGTTTTTATAAACGAAAAAGATGAAGTCAAGTATAAGTATAAATATAATTAAAACTGGATATTCGAACGGGTTAGACACACAGTCCAGCGGTGGACTGTGTGCACAAACAATACACACGTCCCGGGTTCGAATCACACACGTACCGACTTTCAGAAATAAAACCAACATTTTTAAAACTTAATCAGATCAAGTCACAGAATGTTTATAAGAGTAATAAAACCATAAGTTAAACAGATTTGACACACAGCCCAACTGGTTGGGCTGTGAGCACTTGAACCGAAGGACCCGAGTTCGACTCCGGGTCCCTGCAACCGGTTCGGCCATATAAATCATTTTTAATAAAAAACCAATTAAGTTTAAAATTAATTAGTATATAAATATAATTAAAACAGAGAATATTTCGGGTTAGACACGTAGCTCAGTTGGTAGAGCTGCGTGCACGCATACGAGAGGTCCCGAGTTCGAACCTCACTCAGCGCATATAAAAACCAGTCCGACCGGTCAACGGTCAACGGTCAAAAAAGTCAAATTTTTTATTTCTTTTTATTTATTTATTTAATTAGAAAATTATTTAAAAATACTTAAAAATAAGATTTTTAAAGTTAGAAAATTTCCTTAAACTCACAAAATAAATCTAAAAATCCCATTAAGAGTATGAATTAAAAGTATTAATCTCAAATAAAATCCATTTATTTACCGAAACGTTTCGTTATTATTTTAGGTTAGTTTTTCCCTCGTCGATTAAATCCTAAAATTCGTGCGCATCCAACGTCATCAAAGAACGCACCCAATGTGAGTGAATCTCTATCAATTCCCCGTTTTAATCATGTTTTGGGGTGTATCATGTGTCGTTTAATTCTTTATTATATTTAAGCACTTGTGCATACATCATATCCGTGATCAAATGTGTATCAATTGTTGTGTGGATTATATGTAGTTTGGATTTATCATTTTCAGTGCACGCATATCATTAGGCCCATCAGTTCCCCGTGGGAGACGGGTTGAGCATCAGGTGCCTCATAAGATCGGCTCCGTTTGATTGAGCCTTGATCTCACATTCATCATCATTCATATCATATACTCATTCAAGTGGTTTGTGTTTGTTTACTTATATATGTTTTCTCACATGTGATTATTGCACAAATTTTCCATAATAAATAAAACAAGAAAATAACAACAATGTTTTATCAAGGTTCACTCACCAACTATTGTTGACCCAAAATATTCCCCGTTTTACACATGATACAGGTGATCCAGCTGAGGCAAGAAACACATAGGAAGGCCTAGAAGAATAAATCAGTTTAAGCTTGGATTATTTACATAGTTTCATTTCCTTGTAATTGTATGAATTTTGATTTGGATATTTAAGTTGTAATTTGAATTTAATAAATATGAAACATTTTAGTAAACATCATGAGCTTTGGTGATAACCCAATTATGCCCGACTCTTATTCCGCTGCGGGTCGGGGTGTGACAGATTGGTATGAGAGCCATGACTATAGGGATATAGGATAGGTTATTAGACCCTTAGAGCCTATACTTTAGTTGATTAAAATTTTAAATTGTTTATGCGTTACATACAAAATTCATGATGTTTATATGCTTTATGTTTATTGTTACACTCAATGTTATGCAAGCATGCTCACAAATACATGTTATTATACAATGCTCATCATACCGTACTAGTTGCAGTAATGAGAATTCCCTATTTATTTGATGAGAAATGCGAAACGAAAAAGAAAATCATATCCTCATAACATATCATATCCATGAGAGCACACACCTCACAATTCCCATGATTTTTGCAATGATTTTTGTATTTTCAAATCACATCAAAGTGAGTTCTCATGACGGGCATGTAGTAACTGGAAGGGTACGAGTACCGGTAGTCGGAACGTCCTGTCTAGGCTTGGAATTCGTATAAATCCAAAATAAAGGACCAGTTTGCCTACCTGGGGACTAACGATGAGAGTACGAAGGACCTATTAGGCCAAAGCATGCTATACCAAACGTCGTGTGAGCTAACCCCACTTTGAATTGTCATTGTGTCTACACCTGGACACCCTCCTACCATACATCTCGCAATCATATATTTTTCGGTTTTCATTCGGGTGATGCGAGTGTTAATCCGCCAACACCAATGTGAATCCTACCAAGCCCAATAGTCATGGGGGCCCACATGACTATACAGGCGATGGTATGGGGGACATTGGAGGCCCAAACATGAGCAAACCCAAGACATCCTATGGATGTAGTTGCATTCTTGTTAAGTTTTGTTATTTTTATTCTTTTAACGACACATGACACCTAGAAACTTCTTAAACTCACAATCTTCCTATGTATGTTCCTGTAGATGTCGGCTAGGCAACTACGTGGAGGTAGAAAGTCAGGAAGATCTAATGAACGCTTGGCCACACAAATTGCTAAACAAATGGCCGCGGTGCTTCCTGACATCGTGCTTCAAGTTCAACAAGCTCTCACCGCAAATCCCATCAACCCTCCCAATCAAGAAGACCAGAACGTCGCCAACCCTCACTCCAAAAAGTGCTCCTACAAACACTTCAAATCTTGCGATCCCCCAAAGTATGAAGGGACCGAAGGTGTTACTGCTCTCCTTCACTGGTTTGAAGAGATGGAGAACACTTTCCTCAATTGCGATTGTCCCGAGGATCGCAAGGTACGTTATGCAACAGGAAGACTGTTTGGGGTAGCCCTTACCTGGTGGAACACGGAAAAGGGTAAACGAGGAGTTGAAGATGCCATGGCCTTAACATGGGAAGAGTTAAGGGAACTCATGACCAGACGCTTCTGTCCAAGAAGCGAAATCAAAAAGTTGGAAGATGAATTCCACACGCTAAAACAAAAGGAAGGAGATCACACTTCCTATAACAAGAGATTTCTTGAACTAAACCAGATGATCCCTAATTTGTTCACCCCCGTGTACCACTTGGTTGAACACTACATTCGAGGTCTTTCCTCTAAAATTCAAGACTCGGTTCTAAGCACTTCGCCTGCAACACTTGAAGCCGCAATGGAACTAGCTACCGAACTCACTGAAATCGCATCCGAAACGGCAAATTCAAGGATGAAAAGAAGAAAGCACCCATAGAGACCTCAACTACAAACCACTCAGTCTCATCCTCAAGGTTTGCTGGTAAGAGGAAACGTAATGGCAAGAATTTTGCTGTCACTCAAACCAACCCTCCTATCACCGCTGCACCAATCACCCAAATTGCTCCCTCACTGCACCATTTAAAAAGCCATACACCGGCCCACACCCAAAATGCAACCGTTGTCAGTACCATCACCCTCCCGAAACTCCTTGCTAACATTGCACCAGCTGTGGCCGTGCGGGTCACACCATTCAAACTTGTCGCACACTTCAACGAATGAACCGCAATCAACCCCCAACCCAAACCCACCATCAGATAGTGGGTCAAGCCCAACAACCCTTACTTCTACCATCTGCACAACACATAGCCCAATCCTACTACCAACCCAACTACCCCATGATGCAACCCATGCGAGCTTGTTACAACTGTGGAGACCCAAACCACTTCAGGAACACATGTCCACGCTTGGTGAACATCATCCATGCTCAAGCCCAAGCGAACCCATTAAACCAAGCCAACCAAGCTCCTCCACCTACCAGAGGAAGAGCTTTCAACATCAATGCCAACCAGGCTAGGGCTGACAACAACGTGGTTAACGGTAGTTTCTCATAAATGGTAGTTATGCATCCATGTTATTCGATACTGGCGCAGAAAATTATCGAACCTATCCTCAACCAAACTCGTGATAATCTCATGGACTCTCTAACGGTGGAAGTTGCTGACGGAAAGCCCTTTCATTAAATTCTATTATACGAAATTGTACCCTCACTCTAAACGATCACGATTTTCCAGTTGACCTCATTCCTATGAAGTTGGGAAGTTATCGATATTATAATCGATATGGACTAGCTCAGCCAGCATCACGCTGAAGTAGTGTGCCGCAAAAGTTCATTCGCATTCCTCTTGCAGACGGTCAGACTCTACGTATTTTTGGAGAAACCCCTTCGAAAGGACTCAACCTAATGTCCTGCCTTCAAGCCCGAAGATATCTCCGCAAGAACTATGTCGCATTCCTAACTCACGTCGTCAAAAAGGGAAACAAGGAAAAGAAACTCGAAGATATACCAGTTGTGAAGAATTTCCACAAGTCTTTCCCGACGACATTTCAGGACTCCCTCAGTGAGAGAAGTCGAATTCCGCATCGATCTTGTACCTGGCGCTACACCAGTCGCAAAATCTCCTTATAGGTTAGCCCCATCCGAAATGCAAGAGCTGGCCAGTCAACTGCAAGAGCTGACTAACAAGGGATTCATATGTCCTAGCTCCTCGCCTTGGGGTGCACCTGTTCTTTTTGTGAAGAAGAAAGATGGAACGTTTCGCATGTGCATTGATTATAGAGAACTCAACAAGCTAACGGTTAAAAATTGCTATCCACTACCTCGCATCGATGACCTCCTAGACCAACTTCAAGGCGCCACCTCCTTTTCAAAAATCGACCTTCGTTCTGGTTATCATCAGCTCAGAGTACATGAAGAAGACGTCCCAAAGACCGCCTTCCGAACTCGTTATGGCCATTACGAATTTATGGTCATGCCATTCGGTTTAACCAACGCCCCCGCTGTCTTCATGGATCTAATGAATAGGGTATGCAAACCCTACCTCGACCGTTTTGTCATAGTCTTCATCGACGACATCCTTATCTACTCCAAGTCTAAATCCGATCATGAACGACACCTTCGACTCATCCTTACACTCTTAAGGACCGAAAAGCTCTACGCTAAGTTCTCAAAATGCGAATTCTGGTTAAGAGAAGTACAATTCCTTGGACATGTCATCAATGACAAGGGAATACATGTCGATCCTTAAAAAATAAAGGCAGTGCAAGAATGGCAAGCGCCACGTACCCCTACTGAAGTAAGGTCATTTCTTGGTTTGGCTGGTTACTATCGCCACTTCATTGCCAATTTTTCCCGTATTGCTGTACCACTCACGGCTTTGACTCATAAAGGAAAACCCTTCATATGGGGACCAAACAAGAAGAAGCCTTCCAAACTCTAAAGCAAAAACTTTGTGACGCACCTATCCTCACACTCCCTGAAGGTTGCGATGACTTTGTAGTATATTGCGACGCATCAGGGCAAGGGCTAGGCTGTGTATTAATGCAAAGAGGAAAAGTGATAGCCTATGCTTCTAGGCAACTCAAAGTTCATGAGAAGAATTACACCACCCACTAACTTTGGGAACTTGGAGCCGTTGTGTTCGCTCTCAAGATATGGAGACTTTACCTCTATGGTACCAAGTGTGAAATATACACTGACCACAAAAGTCTCCAACATATCTTCAACCAAAAGGAGTTGAATATGAGGCAACGAAGATGGGTCGACTTCTTAACGACTACGACTGTGAAATTCGGTATCATCCTGGCAAGGCAAACGTGGTGGCCGATGCGCTCAGTCGAAAAGGTTATGCGAACTCCATTCATCTTCTCTGTTCGCAAATCATAACTGACATCAAAGATAGAATCCGAGCGTCTCAACATGTTTCTGTAACAGAAAGCGACGTACGCGATGAGCTGTCATGTGGAGCTGAACTCAAAATCGAAACCAAATCCGACGGTATTCTATACTATTTAAATCGCATATGGATTCCCGATCGCGATAACCTTCGTGATTTCCTCATGAATGAGGCGCACAAAACACGATACTCTGTACACCAAGGAGCCGACAAGATGTATCAAGACCTAAGATACACCTACTGGTGGCCGGGCATGAAAAAGGATATCGCTGTTTTTGTTTCCAAGTGCCTTACCTGTTCCAAAGTAAAAGCTGAACATCAAAGACCTTCAGGACTTCTAGTCCAGCCTGAAATACCTGTATAGAAGTGGGAAAACATAACCATGGACTTCATTATCGGGTTACCTCGCACCTCCAGTGGGTATGACACCATATGGGTAATCATTGATCGTCTTACAAAATCAGCTCACTTCATACCGATTCGCGAGGACTTCAAAAACGAGAAGTTAGCTCGTATCTACATCAGCGAGATCGTAAGCCGTCATGGTGTACCTTTAAGCATCATTTCAGACCGTGATGGTCGTTTCACTTCACGAACATGGCGAGCCGTACAAACCGCCTTGGGTACACGATTAGACCTCGTACCGCTTTTCATCTCAAACTGATGGACAATCTGAACGCACTATCCAAACTCTTGAAGACATGCTTTGAGCATGTGTCATAGACTTCAAAGGGAATTGGGACGCTCATCTACCATTAGTTGAATTTTCGTACAACAATAGCTATCATTCAAGTATCGGCATGGCTCCTTTCGAAGCTTTATATGGTCGTAAGTGCCGATCTCCAGTATGTTGGCATGAAATTGGGGAATCACAAATCACCGGTCCAGAGTTAATTCAAGAAACAACCAAGAAGGTCATTCAAATTCGAAACAATCTTCTAGCGGCTCAAATTCGTCAAAAGAGTTATGCAGACAAACGACGAAAGCCTTTGGAATTTGACATTGGTGATCAAGTACTTTTAAAAGTATCACCGTGGAAGGGAGTGGTTCGTTTTGGCCAGAAGGGCAAGCTAGCACCACGCTACGTAGGACCTTTCAAGATACTCGAAAGAGTAGGTCCTGTAGCATACAAGCTTGACCTACCAGAAGAGCTCAACAGAATTCATCCCACATTCCACGTATCAAACTTGAAGAAGTGCCTCGCCGATGAAAACCTCCATATTCCTCTAGAAGACATTCAGATCGATGAATCTATGCACTTCATTGAAAGACCAGTAGAAATCATGGACTTCGGAGAGAAGCGTTTAAGACGAAGTCGTATTCCAATTGTCAGGGTACGTTGGGAGTCAAAACGAGGACCTGAGTTTACTTGGGAACGTGAAGACTCAATGCGCGAGAAATACCCACATCTTTTTCCTGTTACCACTACTACTTAAATTTCGGGACGAAATTTCTAAAGTAGGGGATACTGTAACATTCGTCGAAAAACGGGTTTTCAAAACCCGCTTCGTTTATTAATCAAATATCCAGTTATAATTTTTCGTTGCGTATTTATTGCTCAAATTAATTTTAAACGATACATAATTAATAAATATATTAGAATTTAAAAACCATAATTTATAAATGATAATAAATAGTGAGAAAAAAATAAAATGGGGACGCCGGGTTTCGAACCCGGGTCACCCACAAACCCAAACACACAACACACCACTCCGCCACACACTAACTGTTGTGATAATCAAGGAAACAAATAAGACTTATAATAAAATCCGAAAGTCAAATCCAGTAATCAGCGCGCCCAGACTAGTTGTCACCGAAAAATAGGCAATCCAGATTCTTGCCATTTTCCTTTTGACTAAAACACGATAACCGACTTCGACATCGGTTATAACTGATGTCTAACCATCAATTTCGGTCGTAACCGCCGGACAGTCTTTAATCACGAATAAGACTAAATTCAAACCCAATTCAGCCTGCTTCTACTATAAATACCCACTTGAACACTTTGGAAATCCTTTCGCTCAGAACCACGATCTTTCCGAAGCTTTATTCATCCCAAAACACGTCGCCGGAAATATTCTGCATTCGCCGAACTTTCACCGGAAAACCGAGACTTACTTCAAATCGGTAAAATTCTCGACTCTTTTGTTTGTAATCCATTATTCGGCATGTATTAACATAAATCGTTCAACCAGAATCTGTCTCAGACAACGTTGCCGGAAATTCCTGCACTCACCGGAAAATCACTGAAAATCCGAAGTCTCACTGTCGATCGGTACAATCATCTAAACCCTCCTAATATCTCTTGTTTAGTAACTTAATTGCACAACACATTGATCAAAATTGTTAATCAATTCACTCAGCCGGAAGTCACCAATCAGAGCCGACGACTCTTGCCGGAAATCTGAGAAAACATTCTGTTTTGGTACATTTCATTCAATAATCTTCTTTATCTATTTCATTCCAACCAATTATAAGTCTTGATGATTGATTTAAACAGAACAGTCGGACTTCACTGTTCTGTGTTTTTATAAACGAAGAAGATGAAGTCAAGTATAAGTATAAATATAATTAAAACTGGATATTCGAACGGGTTAGACACACAGTCCAGCGGTGGACTGTGTGCACAAACAATACACACGTCCTGGGTTCGAATCGCACACGTACCGACTTTCAGAAATAAAACCAACATTTTTAAAACTTAATCAGATCAAGTCACAGAATGTTTATAAGAGTAATAAAACCATAAGTTAAACAGATTTGACACACAGCCCAACTGGTTGGGCTGTGAGCACTTGAACCGAAGGACCCGAGTTCGACTCCGGGTCCCTGCAACCGGTTCGGCCATATAAATCATTTTTAATAAAAAACCAATTAAGTTTAAAATTAATTAGTATATAAATATAATTAAAACAGAGAATATTTCGGGTTAGACACGTAGCTCAGTTGGTAGAGCTGCGTGCACGCATACGAGAGGTCCCGAGTTCGAACCTCACTCAGCGCATATAAAAACCAGTCCGACCGGTCAACGGTCAACGTCAAAAAGTCAAATTTTTTATTTCTTTTTATTTATTTATTTAATTAGAAAATTATTTAAAAATACTTAAAAATAAGATTTTTAAAGTTAGAAAATTTCCTTAAACTCACAAAATAAATCTAAAAATCCCATTAAGAGTATGAATTAAAAGTATTAATCTCAAATAAAATCCATTTATTTACCGAAACGTTTCGTTATTATTTTAGGTTAGTTTTTCCCTCGTCGATTAAATCCTAAAATTCGTGCGCATCCAACGTCATCAAAGAACGCACCCAATGTGAGTGAATCTCTATCAATTCCCCGTTTTAATCATGTTTTGGGGTGTATCATGTGTCGTTTAATTCTTTATTATATTTAAGCACTTGTGCATACATCATATCCGTGATCAAATGTGTATCAATTGTTGTGTGGATTATATGTAGTTTGGATTTATCATTTTCAGTGCACGCATATCATTAGGCCCATCAGTTCCCCGTGGGAGGCGGGTTGAGCATCAGGTGCCTCATAAGATCGGCTCCGTTTGATTGAGCATTGATCTCATATTCATCATCATTCATATCATATACTCATTCAAGTGGTTTGTGTTTGTTTACTTATATATGTTTGCTCACATGTGATTATTGCACAAATTTTCCATAATAAATAAAACAAGAAAATAACAACAATGTTTTATCAAGGTTCACTCGCCAACTTTTGTTGACCCAAAATATCTCCCGTTTTACACATGATACAGGTGATCTAGCTGAGGCAAGAAACACATAGGAAGGCCTAGAAGAATAAATCAGTTTAAGCTTGGATTATTTACATTGTTTCATTTCCTTGTAATTGTATGAATTTTGATTTGGATATTTAAGTTGTAATTTGAATTTAATAAATATGAAACATTTTAGTAAACATCATGAGCTTTGGTGATAACCCAATTATGCCCCGACTCTTATTCCGCTGCGGGTCGGGGTGTGACATTATTAGAGATCAAGTTATGGAATGAGACTAAAGCCCATGGAAAAGGGTGTGTGAAGAAAACCTAACTTAGTTGACTGGAGATCCTAAGATCTAAGTTCAATAGGAAAACTAATTCAGATGCCTAAAGGTGGTCACTGTGGGGGCATAGCTGATATGCATAAGCTAGTTTATATGTTTATATACACCCCCTAAACGATAAAGGGTGTTTAAATACGTCCTAGTTCATTCCTATGAAATTAAGTGACAAATTGTGAGGCTAAGCATATTATGTGGTAAATGATTTTCCGTAATCATGGTAACCATGATGATTTTAATGATTTAAGGAGAATCACCTATGTTAGAGAGAAGTGGGGTTGCTTAAATGGAATTGGGGGCACAATTCCTAGAGCTCTCGCAGAACCAGGAAAGTGTTCCACGACCATTATTGGACACGACTATGAGGGGATAACCCCACCAAGGAAAGTATTGTGTTACGTGTATTGTCGTCTACACAAATGGGGGTTTGTTCAAGGACATCGCGTCTACAAACCGCTAGGAGACTAAGTATGCTTCACAAAAGAAAGTTCAAAGGGAACACCTACTTATCCGGCAATACTCAACTATCGAGGTTCCATTGGAAATTTTATGTGTTTTGAACGATCTCCATTCATGTGGGGGATTGTTGGAAATCTATATAGTGAATCGATATTAACTTAGTGAACTTATAATTTAGTAAAATTATAATTATTTAATAAACTATGCATATGGATGATAAACTCTTAAGTAGAGTTTTTATATCAATTTATTAGTTTTTATTAGAGTTTATGTCTCTAATTAAATTTCTAATAAAGTGAAACTTTTCACTACCCACTACTCTTGAAAAAAATGGTAGGCTATGTGCTTCATTAGTTTTTTGAGAAACTACAAGAGAAAGATAAGATATATGAAGAATTCATGGAGAAGTTGTGAAGACCTGAACATCCATATGTTAAGAATTACAGAGAGATAAGTTTTCTCTACTCGATTTCATCACTTTCATATCATTATTTTTCCACAAGTTCAAATACTATAATTTTATCCGGTGTAACCTCGGGCGCGTGAGCCATTTCCAATAGTACGTACTACTTCGACTGTTGTACCATGGGAAATAGACGTGTCGTCTTTAGCAGAGGCGCGAAATCTGTTTTAAGGGAAGCGTGTTGAACACGCGCCTCAGCCACAACCATTAATACTTGTTTGTTTATTTTGTAGGAAATTATTGTATAAGAATATGTGGTTCAAGACCTCCTTGAAGCCCACACAAATGATCATACAAGGAGACACGATTCAACCGTTCGTTGAAGACTACTCAATGGACCATACAAGAAGACACGGTTAAGGCTCTTGTTGAAGACAACGATTTGAATCGATTTATTCAAATATGTTGTAGTTCATATTTAATTTTGTATGATTTGTACACGGTACGGGTACTACAATTTCCCAATTATATAAAGAGAGTATCTTAACAATTTTATATTTATATATATATACAATTTTTATTATAATTGCAACCCATGTCCTGCACTCTCTCTGCCGTAACATCAAACACCACCACCACTAGACAACAACCATCGTAACCTAATTGCCACCATTACAACACCGCCGAAGAGAAACCATCAGCCTTGCCAATGATTCTAACAGTGACTCCAATGGGCACCGTCTCAAATTTTCTTTCCTCTCTTTAAGAAACCCAACCCCGCCGCCTCCGACAACCATCAACCCACGACCACCGCAACCACCACGACAACCATTTGCTACATCACCTACAACTGTCACTCTCTCTGTCTCTCTAAAATCCCTAACTTCTACTTACTCTCTCTAAAAACCGCCTTTACCTCCCACCACCTTAGCAACCACGGTGGTCTCCAATCTTGTAGTCGACGACCGTGTCAATATTTCCGGTTTGTGGTGGTTGTCAATGTCGGAGAATGGGTGGGTGGGAAGCTGCCAGTGCAAAGGAAATGGTCGAGAATGGTCATGTGTGATTAGAGAGAGAGAAAGTGAGAGAGAGATGAGGTAGATATCATGTGTTGCATCTTATGTAAACCAATCAAATAAGAGTAAAATTGAATAAGCCAATAAGGGAAAAGTAAAATTAAACAGTGTTTGTTAGGGAGCTCAAACTTGCAAAATTGTAGAGGGAAATTTATATATTTAATCCTAATAAAAACAATTATAGGGGAGAAATTTATGTGTTTAATCCTTAAAAACGATTATCAATGTATATGAAACATAATTATGTTTATTAGGATGAACATTCGGTTCCGGGTACAGATGTCGTATTGTAACGATCATTTTCGTACCAATATCCATTTTTCCACTTTTTGGTATCGGTACTGATACTAGTATTTGGGTTGATGTACGGCAAGTACTGGTATCGGTACCGCATGGTATTGATTATTTGTTATCCCGGTACTAGTTCAATATAGATCCAGTACCATGCTCATCCCTATTGTAGGTCGTCCATGAAAAGGGATTTACTTATTAGGTTAGGTCATTAAAATTTGTTTGCTTGATTAATTCGGGCCACTAAAATATTTTGGAGTTTCAAGATGATTTAGTTTCGTATTCTTTTGAAGATAGTTTCACCGCAATGTTTTGCATTAGTTAGATTTAATATTTATTTATGTAGCTAGTTAGATTTGATATTTATTTTATAACGTATCTTTCTTTTATACTTTGTGAGACTTACAAAACAGGATACCATATGTGACTAGCTTTGTTTGACTTTGCGGAGTTTGTTTTATTTATAATTATTATATGAAACACATGATGAGGGTAAGATGCTCTATCAATCTTAAATCATGAAGGTATATCTCAACTGTGTGTAATACAATGCAGCCTACACTATATATACATGAGAGAGGGGGAAGGGAGTGAGCTAACAAAGTCTCAACAACCACAACTCATAACTATACTCTAAGATGCCCCCTCAAGTCGAAGATGCCCCCTCAAGTCAAAACTAGAGGATTACAATCCTTTGATCAGTAAATTAGCCAGCTGAAAAGTCGTAGACACATAACGAACACACAAAGTCTGAGCCAACACCATGCCTCGTATAAAGTGTAAGTGAATCTCAAGTTGTTTCGTACACTAATGAAACATTGGATTGACTGCAAGATATGTGACACCAAATATTGTCACACCAAAGAGTAGGTGGTTATGACATATTAATGAAGCACCCGTTATAAGGACATAATCCATTTGATACCAACAACAATATAAGCTAAAGCGTGATACTCAGCCTTTATACTAGAACAGTCAACAATATCTTGTTTCTTGGAGCTCCAACAATTAGATTGACGAATACACAATCTAGGAGAAACATGCCACTTAGATGTCTCATAATACCCTTTACTATGACCCAGTGGAGATGTTTGTAAGAACTAGGACACCTTACTAACCACATAAGCAATCTTGGGTCGAATCAAGACTAAATATTGTAAACCAATGACAGTACTCCTATATAAAGTAGGATCAACCAATGGAGTACTAGTATGTCGAGAAAGTTGTCGTCCAGAAGAAATAGAAGTAGATAAAGGGCGACACTCAACAAGGCCCATAAGCTGTAGCAAATCAAGTAATGCTGTCTGGAAAAATATGTAAGACATCAACACAAATTATGAGTGTAAGCACCCAATCAAATCCATCAGAAATGTAGAAGAACTCCCAGTAATAATAATATCATCCACCTAAACCAAGACATAGCACATAATGAAATCTCGACTATATACAAAGAGTGAGGTATCAAATAGACACTAAGAAAATTCACTAGTAAGAAGAGTAGAGAATAGCTTGGAAAACCAAGCTCAGGGTGCCTCCTTCTGCCCGTAGAGGACCTTCTGTAGTAAACAAACATGATGAGGTTGAGTGGAGTCAACAAAGCATGGAGGTTGTGAAATTTAAAGAATCTCAGATAGATCACCATGAGGAAAGGCATTGTTGATATCAACATGTCGAATAACCAATCCACGAGAAAATGCGACATATAAAACAAGGTGGATAGTAATGGGTTTAACCACATAGCTAAATGTCTTAGTATAATTAACACCCATTTGTCTGGGTGAAAGCCCTTGGCAAGAAGCCGGGTTTTATAACGACTCAGAACCATTAGTATTATGCTTAATCTTGTAAACCCACTTGCAGCCAACAATGTTCGCATTAATGGGAGTTAGAACCAGATGCCAAGGAGAAGAATGAAAAGAGAAGGTGAAGAAGAAGTAGGAGGGGGATGAGGAGGAAGAGGAAGAAAGGGAGGTGAAGAAGAAGTGGAAGATGAAGGAGAAACAACTAAAGAAGGGGGAGGATTAAAGAAGGATGAAACAGGAAAGGAGCAATAAGAAGTAGATATAGAGGAAGAACTCAGTATATTAAAAACCGTCTCATGAAAAATGACATGTCGTGAAGTGAAAGCACGAGATGTATGAGGATCATAACAAATATAACTAGAATAACTAGGAGCGTAGCCAACAAAGATACATGGAGCAGAGTTGGGTAAGAGTTTATCCGCACGGGTATCCCAAGAAATGGATAACACAAACACCCAAAAGTATGAAGAATGTAGTAATCCAAATGAGAACTGAATAAAACCTCATTGGGAGAGGAATGATGAAGAACAAATAAAGGTAACTATTTGAAGAGAAAAGTAGTAGTGGCATACACATCATACCAAAATCCATGTGAAACGACTAAAATCATTAATAGACGTGATAAAGTATCGATATCCAGATCTAAACACAACATGAGAAGCACCCCAAATATCACAATGAATAATATGCTATGGTAGGGTAAATGAACCTTATGTACGGAAAGATATCTTCTGTGTTGTTTTATGTTCGATAGGCGTATGTAAGATGACTTATTCGATTTTATGTTTGTTTTGTATCGATTATGTTAAATATGTGTATTGTTCTTAGCTTGACGATATCTTGATCATGGCCTACTCTTCCTATAGGGCTTTGTGGATTCTTGTCATCTTGATTATGTTTTTTGGCTTCATGAGCCTTTATATGGTATTAAGCAAGCTCCTCATCCTTGTGAGTAGAGATGTATTAAATAAAGAAAGAGGAAAGAGAGTAAATAGTGAGATGATGTGGTCATCTTTTTTTTAAATTTCATCTTACATTGGAGATGGTCTAAAATGTTCACCACATATATGGGTAATTATGGCTTTTAGAACATTCAATCAGACTTGTCCATATTTATCTATCAACATGCTTATGATACAATCTCTCTCTTACTTTTATATGGATGATATTATTCTTTTTGGATAGTTCGATCATCTGTAGTAATGTCGTATCATCAGTTCTCTTAGTTCTTAGTTCACCATAAGTGGCCTTGACCCTTTTCACTATGTTTTGGGGATTCTAGCGTCTCACACCAAGATGTTAATGATTGATAAATTCTAGAGAGTGCAAAGTTGTCTAACCGTAAACCAACCACTTCTATGGTTGACATCAACTCTAAAATTGGTATTACAGGACCTTTAGTTGAGACCCATAACTGTATGGAATTCTTGCTGTGCTTCACATTACTAAACTTTCACTAGTCAAGACATCTTGTATGCAATTTAACATCTTTGTTTATATATGCATGGAGAATTACACTTTCAAACATATCTTGTAACATTCATGGCACCATAGATCATGGGATGTAGTAGGGGTGTTTATGGTTCGGTTTTCGCTGTTTTTAGGTTAAACCGTGAACAAAACCATTAGTTACGGTTTTTTATTTTGTAAACCGAAACCAAACTGTATAACTCTTAAACCGAACCAAACCAAACCGTTATTAACAATTTGTTTCACGGTTTGAGTTTGTTGGTACCTTACCATGGGAGAAATGGTTGGAAAATGAGAGCGGCTAGGTCTTATAACGTTTTGGATTTTCACATCTAATACTCTAGTTAGTTTTTTAAGAGCCTGGAAATTTGGAAGTTAATGTAAACAAGTGGGGGCCGATTGATAAATTACTGTGTTAAATATTTTGAGAATATAAAATGGGCTTTGTCCATGTTTGATTTGCTCAAAATTAACTAGAGTAAAAACCATTTTAAGTGTAATTATGTCAAATGTGTGTAATATAATATGGAATTTAAATATAATAAATTCTAATGGTCTATTCTGGTTTTATACGGTTGGTTTTCAATATAAACCGTAAACCAAACCGTTCGTTACACTTCAAAAATATAGAAACCAACCGACCGAAAGTTAAGTAAAAAACGATCATGAAATCAAACCGATTATCGGTTTGAACATTTTCATGGTTTGAAACCGAACCATGAATACCCCTAGAATGTAGCTACAGGTCTCATCTACTTCCCGCGGTTGAGAAGATTGTCCGAATACTCGTTGACCCACCTCTTGTTACTACGCATTTTAAGATAAAAAAATTATTATCTAAATTTTCCAAACATTAAGTGAATGCCAGCCGCTCTTATGGGCGAAGCTTTACCTCAGTCTCTACCGATTTTTCACTCGTAATATTAATTTTATCGAAATTTAAAATATATAATTTTTAATGTAATATATTAAAACATCCATGTGCTGAAGCTGAAATACCATAGTATTCATAGTGATGCTAATATATTTTCTCTCTTAAAAAACGAAAACCAACATATTTTTAACTTTTGCATTATAATATATTTTCGTTAATAGAGATGATAATAAAGGGATATAAAAGACGACTATATCATTTCGTTTCTTCTTGAAGTCAAAAATTAGGTCCTCTAGTTGAAATAGCCACAAATCAGGGGAATTTGTTTGTCAAAAAGGTGGTATCAACTTTGATTTCGTCCTCATAAATACGGCTTAAAGTTTTTTGTTTTAATTACTAAATTAATTAAATTTGTCTATTAATACAGAAAAGTATATGGATATAATAAATAACAAAAAGGAATATTTGAAATAAGAAACATACTTCTGTTCCCGCAAAGAATCTTTAATCCACAGCCGCCAAAATCCACAAATTAGAAAACAGAAAGGAAATCTAAAGAAGGATTCACTCATTCATGTTCACATTTACATTTTAAATATTCTTTCATGCGTTCAAAGCCAAGAGCTAAATTCGAATGTGGTTTGATTTTACTAGTTATAATGTGCATCTGATTTGGTTATTGATTTGGCTTAAATATTCGAGATGAATAAAAATGAACAATTAAATGCGTCAACTAAAAATTGTTCTTTAATACCTTAGTGTCGATTCAAATAAAAATGCTTTTTGTGATGCAGACGGTTAGAAATCCCACGGTTAAAGTGTCTTACAGGTTCGTTGGTGTATTTTGTAGAAAATCATGGTGCGGGTATAGAATTTACTGATGTGTTCTACCAAGGGATCTTTTACTTTTCTTTCTTGTATAATGAGGTTTGTCGATATTATATGTCGGTGATACTCACTTTTTCTAGTTAAAAGTGAAAATTTTCGAGTACACAACTTGAGATGAATACAATAAATATGTGTTTTAACTTTTAAACCATGAACGAAATTAATAGGTATAAAAATAAGTATATTATATATATTTATTTATTTATTTATTTTACTTGAAAAACTTGTATTTACACAATATAGTGTGTGTATATGTGTATGTGGATACGTATAATAAGGATAATAAATTTCAAGGATAAGGTAAAACTTTTATTGGGAAATGTGTATTTTTTTCCACCTTACCGAATGACATTATTTTATTTCCCCCCAAAACTAGGCAAAAAATGATTATGATCAAGGAAAATCTAAAGAATGTTTCGCTTTATGTATAAGCCTGTGTGAGCTGTTTCTTTTTTACTTTTTGTTACATATAAACCAAAAAAGTAAATATAGAACAATGAAGACGTTTTAGATTCTTCGATCATAGTAGCACATACTCTAATTCAGAAACTTGTTTCCATCATTTAAAACAATGAATGTTTTATTATAAACTCGACTAATTAGTAAACTTGTAAAACGATTAATTAAACTATCAGCCAGGCTGCCGTTCAAAAAAACAAAAAATACCAAAAATACCAACAGCGTTATGAAAATAATATATTTAAGAGAAAGCCGAAATACTTGATATAATTTCCCATTCATTATTATGATATTCTCTCCATATTTAGAATAACTAAATAACAAGACAAGAATGTTAATAATTATGAACAAATATTGCATGCGATAGAGATTTGTCTCTCAAACCTTAATTAACTTCTCATGCCAAAATCTTTACTTTACTTGTAATTCAATTAATCAATAACCTGATGGATAAACATAAACCCTAATCAATTTAAATTATACTTTTTTTCATATATATAAACAAACTTCTTACCATATGGAACCTCATTCCTCAAACCAAGGAAAACTTTTGGTCAAGAGATGTCTCCATGTGCATGCACTACTCTCTTGACTTACATGCTTTATTTAACTTGTATATCCTCCACTTTTATTAGTGCCACCCTCCCTCATCAACACCCTGACCCAGAAGCTATTGTTCTGCAACTACAAAGGTACGGTGTTTAGGGATGTTTATGAGAATTTATGTATCATATTTGAACTTGAAAATATGTATTATTTTGTAATGTTTTATTATTATTATTCTTTTAAATTAGATGAGTATTGGCTCACTAAACCTAATGCTAATGAGCTAACTTTAAACCCTAAAAAATATTAGTTGATATGTAGCTTTAGGGCAAACAAGATTGTTGTTAAAAAAATAAACACAAAACCCACCCATTTTTTATTGTAGTGATCAAGAAAACCATCATGCTCATTGGTACCATAAGGGATTCTTTTATTTTCTAACATTTTCAAGAAGATATATATATCTGCCACTTAAACCACATACATGTACATTTTTAAGTAGATTCCCATCTGGGATATGCTCATTGAGAGATTATAGAATCTGGGTTTCTTTCTTTTTCTAGAAAAGATATGAAAAGTTAAAAAGATTTTTTGTTCTAACTCTGTTTTAAGTTGCTCTGTCTCTAATATTTTCCATTTGGCAGGAAAGTTAATGCTTCAATAGCCTCCAGAAGAAAAATACTTGAAACAAACCCATTATACATTCAATCAAAAGATCAAACTTCTTGCCAGACCGGGAACCCAGTCGACGACTGCTGGCGGTGTGACCCAAACTGGGCCAATGACCGCCAGCACCTCGCTGACTGCGCTATCGGATTTGGCCAGGGAGCAATGGGTGGAAAAGGAGGCCAAATCTACATTGTGTCTGACCCATCTGATGGAGACCCCGAAAACCCTCAACCCGGAACACTAAGGCATGCGGTCATACAATCCGAGCCACTATGGATTATATTCGCGCGTAACATGCACATAAATCTAAAAACCGAGCTCATTGTCAGCAGCGCGAAAACCATCGATGGGCGTGGGGCCATCGTGCATATCACTGGGAAAGGGTGCATTGTGATTGAACATGTGGGAAACATCATCATTCATGGGCTTTATATTCATGACTGCGAGCCATCGGGGAACGCTAAGATAAGGGTGAGTCCAACAGATGTTGTGGGCAGAGGAAAATCCGACGGTGATGGATTGACAATCAAGGGGGTACGGAATTTGTGGATTGATCATTGTTCTTTTGCCAGGTGTAAAGACGGATTGGTCGATATCACAGAGGGATCCACCGCGGTGACAGTGACCAATTCTTATTTTACGGAGCATGATAAGGTCATGTTATTGGGTCATTCTGATGACTATTTGGCTGATGCTGGTATGCAGGTAAATTATTAACATGCATCATTCATATAACTAGCTTAATATGCTCTATGAACATATTAATACTCACAGTGAGTACTTGTATAGGTGACAGTTGCTTTCAACCACTTTGGAAAAGGGCTTGTGGAGAGAATGCCAAGATGCAGACACGGGTATTTCCATGTCGTAAACAACGACTATACTGAATGGCAGTTGTATGCCATTGGTGGGAGCGCGGCTCCCACTATTAACAGTCAGGGCAACAGATTTGTTGCCCAGCCTAATTCTCATAAGGAGGTACATAACCACATTTTGTACTATTTAGTATTATTGTATACATTATTTACAAGGGCGTTTGTATAGGTGACAAAGCGAATGGAAGCGAAGGAAGATGAATGGAGGGGGTGGAATTGGAGGACAGAAGGGGACTTGATGGTTAATGGTGCATTTTTTACACCCTCGGGTGCCGAGATCAGTGTGCAGTATGACAAGGCGTCTAGTGTTCCGGCGATGTCGGCTTACCTTATAAACCAACTAACTATGCATGCCGGTGTACTCGTTGGCGCCCCAAGGTGATTAGTGGTTAAGAGCATTCACATCATGTCCATCAAATTCTGTGAGAGGCTCCCCTTATTATAGATGGTGGTACGAGGGATTGTGAGTGTAGGAGAGAAAATATCACTGTTCATATGTAAATATGAAAAAACACCGTCCACCCTTTATAAAAAAATTAATATTTTAGAAAGTGGTTGTGAGCGGAGGAGATAGAAAAAATAATGATAAAAGGATAAAAAAGTATTATTTAATTGAAAAAGAGAAAGAAAGGTAGTGATATTTAGTGTACTTACAGAGATGAAGATAGTGATAGGATGTGAATGCTCTAACCCTTTTTTTTGTGTAAACTTTTGACCACATGATGTTCAAAGTCCAAGTGAATTGGTATGTTGTTTTGATGCAGCAATGTAGGTGAAAATCTACCTCCTGGGATCATATCACCTGGTGGTGGTGGTGGTGGCGGTCCTCGATGATTGTTCCACCAGTTGATGGTCAACCAAGTGGTGGCAACCCTCCGGGTACAATACCACCTGATGGTGGTGATTATAACTACTCTCCAGGTACAATACCTCCAGGCGGCAATCGTTATGGAGCCACTCCACCAGGTTGCTACACGCCTGGAAAAACACAAAGCGGTTGTATTCCTGGAAACATAACAGGTGGTGGTGATCCTGGGATGCTCTCAGGCGGTGGGTACAGTTCGGTACCAGGATCACCACCGTTTGGAGTGCTACAAGGTTGCGGGCCTGGGATAATACCTTACTGCAGCGGTCCTGGCGGCAGAATGGTTTCAGGTGCAGGTAGCAACATTCACACAATGACACGTTCATCAATAGCAACAACCATATTTCTGTCTTCACTAGTTGTATTATCAACCAGTGGTCTATTCTCATTACAGTAACGTAAAGGATAAAAAAGTTAACAAACTTTGTATATAATTGAAGGGTAGTAAATGAAGGAAAGAACAAATTTCATGATTCAATTGCCTATGATGTTAACATAGTGATCAGTTTGCCTATGGATATCATCGGTGTTCCCCTGGTAGCCCGATAATACTCCAATAGTCCACAAGTGATCCAAATTTGCTGTTATAAAAAGTAAAACTTTTAATTGGGAAATGTATATCTTTACCCACCTTAAAATCGAATGACATTATTTTGTTTCCCTAAAACGGCCAAAAGATAAAAATGACCAAAGAAAGATCTAAAGAGTGTTTAGATTTATGTATTATGCATGTCTTTGAGCAATTTCTTTTTCACTTTTTATTACATACAAACCAAAAAGTATATATAGAACAATGTATATATTTGAATTACTTCGATCATAGTAGCGGATACTCTCAGTAGAGAAACCAGACTTTTATCACTCGGAGATCGTAGTGTAATTTTTACATATCTAAACGTATATTAATCATTTTCTTTTCCGTTGATGTACTACGATCACTATAACGATCTATGTTGCTAACAATAGGTTAGACATTTTTACATGAAAAATATTTGTTAAGTTTTTTTTCTTTATGAAAGGTTATTATAAAAGATACATTTACATAGACATTAAATATTGGATATCACCCAATCATCTTGTAGTTGCAAAATTTGAACCAGATCTGTATTTGTGAGAGAGAAGTCACCTATACCACTTATTACTAGACCATAGACAAAAACATGTAATAAAGTAATTAACTAGGATAAAACATTAAATAAACAATAATTTATATATTTGTGATATTGAATCAAACAAACAACAAATAAACAAATAATAGTTAGAAACTTATTTTTATTTTTATATTACCCTGTAATCAAACAAACAACAAATAAATACATAATAGTTGGAACTAATTTTTATGTTTATATCACCCTGTAAGTAATGGATAGTTGATGTTTTCAATACAAATAAACTTAAAAAAAAGCCTAAGTAATATCTTTCTATCAATCGTCGTCATCATCAAAGCGTAAACTTCTAGCAGAACTGTTGAACTGCCGCCATCCTTGCCGGAGAAATAGTTTATGTTCATGATGCCCTCACTTCTATTTTTCTTTCAATAATGATGATGTTTGAAGGGTCAAGTATCAATAAATGTAATTATTAGATCCTATTTCGTCATGAAATTTGTATGAACAGACGGTCAACGGACCCTTCTTAGTTTTGCTACTGGATACTCTAATACAAAAACTTGTATTATAAAATTATATTATTTTTAAATAAATTTGATTGATTAATAAAACTGATAATACCAATCCGGTTATGAAAACATTCTTTTTTTTTCCATATTTCAAAAATGCTTCCACCTTTGAAACAATGTATTCAAATAAAAGAGAAAAGCCAAAATCTTGATATCATTTCCCATTCATTATCATGTTATTGTCTCCAAATTAAGGATAATTATATAACAAGATAAGAATGTTAACAATTATAAACAGATATTGCATGCGAAAGAGATCTGTCTTTCAAATCTTAATTAATCTCTCATGTCAAAATCTTTATGTACTTGTAATTCAATTAATCAATAATCTCATGGATAAGGGTGGAATGGACACTCCCCAAATGAGGAGTGGTAAACTTTTTTTTACCCGATAACATCATGTCATGTCAACTCATCACTCCACTTCCCATTTTGCACTCAATCACTAGGGGTGCTCAAACATATGGGGTGTTTAATTTTTTTATATTTTTTATTTTTAGAAAATATGCATCAATAAATAAAACATATTTTAAACAAAACATTAAAATATAAAAATACATTTTAAAACTAAAACTAATTTAACTAATCGTCGTCGGAATCCGCCAAAAGGTGGGGTAAATCTTGTTCTCCAAGATGCTCCACAAGATCATATTTTAGTCTATAATGCGTGCCTTCATCAATGAGCTCATTATAAACATTTTCATCGAAAACGGGCTCAACTGGAGGATCACAAGTACGTATCGGTGCAATCGCGTTTCCGCCGTCTTTCAGAATCATGTTATGCATAATAATGCACGCATATACGACATTCCTAATCTTTTTTACACTCATAGCACGCATTGGTCGATTTAGCACACCCATTTTACCTTTAGAGCACCAAAAAGCCGTTCCACGTCTTTTCTTGCCGTCTCGTGTTGCCTCTTGAACTTATTTTCTTTCAGAATGTGAGGATACGAAAATGATTTCACAAACACGGACCACGTAGGGTAGATTCCATCGGTAAGATAGTATCCACGCTTGTACAAGTGGTTGTTCACATAAAATGAGCATTTTGGTGCAGTTCCATTCCGTTGAGTAAGAAATAATAGAGATTGATGGAGCACGTTGATATCGTTTTGTGAACCTGGTGGACCACAAAAAGCATGCGAAATCCACAAATCTTTAGAGACCACCGCTTCGAGCATAATTGTCGGGTACCTGTGATCCCCCCTCATATATTGGCCGCGCAACTCTGTTGGACACATTCTCCAAACAAAATGTGTACAATCAAGACTACCCAACATCCCCGGAAGGTGATGTATATCCTTATGAGCTTGATACAAGAGCGCGACGTCGTAGCTTGTTGGTCTACGTAAGTACTCGGAAGCGTATAAATTACATACCGTTTCGCAAAAATAATCTAGACACTCTCGGGAAGTCCTTTCGGCCATATTTAAATACTCGTCGTTCTCGTCTGGAGGGTTACCGGTTGCAAGTTGCTTAATCGCCGATGTAACTTTCTGCAACGGTGTAAAACTCTTCTTCATTCCCCCCATCCAGGCCCTCTTGAAACCATGAGTTATTTGCTTGCACGTCGCTCACAATTTTTAAAAACAACCTTTTCGACATACGAAACCTATGAGGAAAACATCTTCGTGGAATTTGGGCACCTCGGCAAAATAATCTGACACAAGGGTTTCGTGCCCTTTCTCTCGATCTCGACGGACAACTTTCTTTTTTCTAGAAGTACGGTGTCTTCCAGCGCGGCGGCTTCCTTAATCAGGTTTTAGAAAAAAAACTAAACTATCATCGCTTGAAGAAGAATCGTTGTTTTCACTGATATAAAATGGAATGAATAGCGGGGTTATGTCATCCGTCATTATAACGGGGTTAATTTTTTGGAATGTACAAGAAAGGATTTTGTGGAATAGAGGTGAAAATTGGTGTTGGAGATGAGCGAAATGTGTGAGTTTTAAATAAATAAAGAATTTTTTAAGCAACGGTCTAAACTCAAATGGTCAAGGCTCGGTGAATACTCAACGAATTGGGGAGTCCCCGCATCGCCGCAAGGGGGTGGCGGCATTGTCGCCGATCGGTGAACCAACTCAAACAACCCACTCACCGATTACACCCCTACCCTCCTAAACATAAACCCTTTTTCATTTATATAAACAGACTTCTTACCATATGGAACCACATTCCTCAAATCAAAGGAAAACCTTTGGTCAAGAAATGTCTCCATGTGCATGCACTACTCTCTTGACCTACATGCTTTATTTAACTTGTATATCCTCCACAGGGCCACCCTCCCTCATCAACACCCTGACCCAGAAGCCATTGTTATGCAACTACAAAGGTATGTTTGACCTTAAGCTTCTCCTCACACCAAAGTGCGTAGAACGGTGTCCTTCCCCATGAGGTCGAGTATTCGAGTTCCGCGGTAGACAATGGTATGGATGTTTGGCAACCTTGTGCTAAGCCCATTAAGAAGTAGCCTCTGAATCGGTGGATCATGTTTCTAAAACTTACCCATTAAGAGACTCCATAAACTATTAAGATGTGTCTTTTTAAGTGAAGCAAACATACACTATCTCTAAGTGATTCAGAGGTAGCCTTTTAACAGAACAATTAATGGGCTAAAAAACAACCACAACAAATTAGATTGTTGTTAAAAAAACTGAAAAAAACTACCCCCACACCCACCCATTACATGTAGTATGTAGTGATCAAGAAAACCATCATCTGAGGTGTGCTCCTTGGTAAATCTTTACCAAAATGGATTCTTTTATTTTCTCAAGATTTTCAGGAAAGATATATATCTGCCACTTAAACCTACATGTATATTTTAAGTAGATTCCCATCTGGGTTATGCTCATTGAAAGATTATAGAATCTGGGTTTCTTTCTTTTCTAAAAAAAATAAGAGAAGTTTAATTTTTTTGTTCCAACTTCAAACCTGTTTTGAGTTACTTTGTTTCTAACATTTTTCCATTTGGCAGGAAAGTTAATGCTTCAATAACCTCCAGAAGGCAAATACTTGAAACAAACCCATTATACATTCAATCAAAAGATCAAACTCCTTGCCAGACGGGGAACCCAGTCGAGACTGCCGGCGATGTGACCCAAACTGGGCCAATGACCGCCAATGCCTCGCCGGATTTGGCGAGGGTGCAATGAGTGGCAAATGAGGCCAAATCTACATTGTGTCTGTTCCATCTGATGGAGACCCTGAAAACCCTCAACCAGGAACACTAAGACATGCTGTCATACAATCTGAACCGCTATGGATCATATTCGCTCATGACATGCACATAAATCTGAAAACCGAGCTCATTATCATCAGCTCGAAAACCATTGATGGTCGTGGGGCCATCGGGCATATCACCGGGAAAGGGTGCATTGCGATAGAACACGTGGAAAACATCATCATTCATGGGCTTTACATTCATGACTGTGAACCATCAGGGAAATCCGACGGTGATGCATTGGCAATCAAGGGGGTACGGAGTTTGTGGATTGATCATTGTTCTTTTGCCAGGTGTAGGGATGGATTGGTCGATATCACAGAGGATCCACCGCAGTGATAGTGACCAATTCTTGTTTTACGGAGCATGATAAGGTCATGTTATTGGGTCATTCTGATGATTATATGGATGATGCTGGTATGCAGGTAAACTAATAACCGGTGGCGGATCCAGAAACTTGTTTCAGTGGGTTCGTTTTGGTAGATTCTCACTAACTTTTTTCAAATCATACAAGGTTCTCATTATTTTTCTCATTTGTTTTCCAATCCGAGTGGGTTCATATGAACCCACAAAACAGGGCTGGATCCGCCACTGCAGTAATAACATGCATCATTCATAAGTTTATGATAATTATAGTTACTTATATAACTGGTCTAACGCGCTCTATGAACATAATAAAACGCTAAAACTCACAGTGAGTGATTGTATAGGTGACGATTGCTTTCAACCACTTTGGAAAAGGGCTTGTGGAGAGAATGCCAAGATGCAGACACGGGTATTTCCATATTGTAAACAATGACTACACCGAATGGCAGTTGTATGCGATTGGAGGGGCAGATCTAAAGCCAGGAAGGGGTTCCCAGGAACCCGTTCAGCATTGATTTCATTCCTAGGAAGCCATTGATTTCATATAGATTTTATTTGTAGCAAGTTGGGCATATTTTTGCTCCAGTTTTAAGAGATTTGTATAGTTCGTCTTACTACTGTGAATGGTTGTCGCAACAAATTCATAGTTAGTGTTTTTATAATTAGTTTCCTACTTTCCTAGTATAGTCATCTTTACTCCTGTATAAATACTTTGTTTATTGTTCAATAGAAGAGAGATACATAAATAGTTCACATCTTTTGATCTCCTGTAAAGATATGGGTTGTGGCTTGGCAATGTTTAAGAAAAAGTATTGACCACCTATACAAGATAAGATGGAGTGGGAGCGTGTGAGGAGTTCACAAATACACGAAACAATGATGAAAATCTTATTCAAATTATGATAGATGACTTGATGTTGTTCCCAAACTAAAGCTTGTAGGTTTTCTGGCTAATAGCATAACTCAAGAGGACACAACTGTTCTAAGTCTCAATTATTTCTCTACTTCTTAAGCGTAGAAGCTAGAAACATTACTTAGGCAATTAAATGATCTTATGTGTTCATAAGTAAGCTAGTGACAACTATTGTTTGCAGTGGCACTGATTTTATTCGTTAAGACCATCTTATTTATATTACGTGTTTTTAATTTATCATGACGTTTTCATTATTATATCGTATTTTTATCATGTCATGAGCCTAACACGACCCGAACCATCGAATCGACCTGTATTTTTGTATGTTCAGACATATGATATTAGAACATTTAAAAAAGTGAACCCCTTGGACAAAAATTCTGGATCCGCCCCTGGTGGGTGTGTGGCTCCCACACAGATTCATTGCCCAGCCTAATTCTCATAAGGAGGTACATAACCACATTTTGTACTATTTAGTATTACTGTATACATTGTTTACAAAGGGCGTATGTATAGGCAACAAAGCGAATACACGCAAAGGAAGATGAATGGAAGGGGTGGAACTGGAGGACAGAAGGGGACTTAATGGTTAATGGTGCATTCTTTGTGCCCTCGGGTTCTGAGATTAGTGCTCCGTTTGACAAGGCATCCAGTGTTCCAGCGATGTCGGCTTCTGTTATAAACGAACTAACTATGCATGCGGGTGTCCTCTTGGCGGCCCAAGGTGATTTAGTGGTTAACTTTTTCTTTTTTGTGTTGTTTGGTATGGTTAACTTTTAACTTTTAACTTTTAACCATATGATGTTCAAAGTCCAAATGATTTGATATGTTGTTATGCAGCAATGTAGGTGACAAACCACCTCCTGGGATCATACCACCTGGTGGCGCTGGCGGTCCGCCAGGTTGTTACGTACCTGGAGAAACACAAGGCGGCTGTATTCCTGGGAACATACCAGGATCACCACCATCTGGGGTGCTACAAGGTTGTGGGCCCGGGATAATACCTTACTGTGGCGGTCCTGGCGGCCGAAGGGTTTCACGCGTAGCTAGAAGCATTCACGCAATGGTACGCTCATCAATACTAATCACCATACTTCTGTCTTCACTAGTTGTACTATCACTGCTGAGTGCACATGTGACATGACCATGACTCCAGTGTTCTATTCCCATTACAGTAACTTTTAAGATAAAAAAACAACAAACTCTATATATAATTGAAGGAAAGAACAGATTTCATGATTCAATTGCCTATGATGTTAACACAGTGATCAGTTTAACTTATTATTAACCTAAAACGTAATATCAATGATTTTAAATAATGGGAGAAAAGGTAAAAATGAAAAAAAAGTAAAAAAATAAAAATAAAATGTTACTTATTAATTTTATTAATTAACCATAACCATAGCATCTCCTCCTGGTTCCGATGCGATTGACTCAAGTTTCTTCCAAGTTAACTAGCGTTGCTCTCGCATTTGGTTGACCATGGCTTCTTTTTCTAGAAACTGATTATTGCACTCCTCGAAGAGATCGGCATCCATATCTTTGAACATTTTTCTGACATTGTTGGTTAATTCATTGATTGCTTGGTTCCAGTGACTCCGAATATTCTTCTCTAGGGGTTCAAAGATGATGGGTAAAATAACGTCTCGGTTTTCTGCGATTAAGTCTACTATATGTTCATTGTTCCACCAGAAGAGTGCTCGTTCCGCAACCTACAACGCAACTTTAAATCAACACTCTTTTGGATACATACATATATATTAATGTGAGGTGTAACATAGAGTCTAAACCGAATCAAACCAACAAAAGAGAAATGACATGTAGACCCTCTATAAGTCACTTTCTAACATTCATTTCCGTTGTATACACAATTGCATATTAGATCTTAAATGCACTCGCAATGGCAGAGCCAAAAATATTTTTCTATGGTGTCATTTTTTTTGGTACTTGGATTTATAACAACCCGGTGTCAAAATTTTTGGGTCAGGTCGGGTCAAATAACACAATATAAACTAATAGCATAACTAAAGGATAATGTCCTCGTAAAAAAAACTCATGTTTCATAGTCCCTGGCTCCCCTCTTTGATCTGAAATTTAGAATCGATCACTCCTGTGTCTTCAGTTCGAACAGAATTGTCCCTAAGTTACACACGACCGTGACTCTTCAGTTCGTCCGTCTCTGGCAGTCTTTTTTTTATTTGGGTTAAAAACTTAAAAAGAAGACATGGGCTTTTAATGGTATAAAATGAATTATATATTATATGGAATTAAGTAACTGACCTTAACTAATAAACTATAAAAAAATTTAGGTAAAACGTTTTATATATTATATATATATACTTTCTTTTGTAACAAAATATACATAGTTTTTCATATCAATGGGGTCAATTATTATTTTCATAAATAAAATCAATGGTGTCAATAGTAAAAATAGACTGGTGTCGTTTGAGAATTCTCTATTACACGTTCTATATAAAAACGCGAAATAGATTGGTGTTGGGTGACACCGATCCTCTCTATGTAGCTCCGCTGATGTGTGTATGTAATTATACGCATATAGATTAATACAATGTATAAAATGTTATGTTACATACACATGCATACAAACACATATATGGGATCCCTTGCTATACAATGCTAACAGATGTTGCCATTTCCTCCAACCAATTATTTACGGTCCCAACTTTGATCCCATGTAACATGTAATGATGGAAATACAAACACGCATGTATTACAAGTTGCGTACAGACCATGATACATCGAATGGTCAATTACTACATTAATCAAGTTTTCTATCATGCAAACTTTTTTTTACCCCATAAACATCCAAGTAGAAGTTAGTGTACGCGACGCACATTGAGTTTATATTTCATTTCATGGTTATTTTCCAGCTTTTTAGAGGTTATCAATCATCCACATAGTATATTTGTACTATATTCATTGCAGTTATTTAATGTTCCAAGACTAACACAAAAACATGCAACATGTACTAGTGACTAAAATTTAAATCCAAATGCCACTAATAACAGGTTTTGGTAATAACATACCTGGAAATTCGGACTATTAACGCAGCGTCCAATCTGTCGAAAAAGAGGAACCATGCAACGTTGGAACTCTGCAGGTTGCGTTACATCAAGAACTTCTTCTATTTCTCCAAGAAAAAGAATCTCCTTCGTACAGTTAGTAACCGGCCAGTATTTCAACAACCCTCTAATAACACTATCAGCCAATCTGTAATCTTTTTCAACGAATTGGGTTATGCAGTATGACAACTGTTGATGATAATAGTTTATGTACTTCGCTTTGTGGAGCGGTATAAGCGCCCGCACAAGAAACAACTTATGCTCTTCTTTGATCGGGACAGCGAGCCCGTTTATTATACTTCCAAGAATATCCAACAATTCACCGAGCCCAGGATGCCTCTCGGTTTCAAATATAAACCTATAAAAAATATTATTTATCGCCTTTCTTATCAACGGGCGATGAACCATGAATTTACTATACAGCGATGGAGTATAGTTTTCAAATACTCGCGTTCTCGCGGGTCTTCCGAGTTAAACAAATCAAGTAAGTTTAACACAAATGAATGATCAATAAACCGTTTTGCCACTTTAGTGTCGGTATCATGTGACACGACATATCGTAAAAGCAATTCATACACGAGCTGCAAGTGAGCCCACGAGGGCTCTAAATACATATCATCTTCTTCAGGATCACCATCGATCGCTCCGGTATTCTCATACGCTGCAGGAGGCAAAGCCCGGAATATATTAACCGCTATCATATCAACCATCTCTTGCTGCATGATCTCATTCATCTTACTCGACCCCGACTGCACTAACTCAACAAGCTCTTGCAAATTCTGCCTCTTGATCTCCTTCTCTTTAACGCTCTTCAACGCGTCACCAAAATCAAACGAAACCGCACACATACTCACTTTCCTGATAAACAAAACGTGTCTTTCGGATATCGGTACGTCTTTCAACAAAGGTGTGACCTCAATGACAGTATCTTGAGGTGCAGATGTTCTAGTAACAGCCTGTGACTTAACATGGGTCAGCTGAGCCGGCGGGACAGCCGAACGAGAAGCGTGGTTCACGGTCACATCGGATGGACCGTTTGGGCCCGGAGGCGGTTCGATCACCTCCGGTTTCGAACCCTTTTTCATCCCTTTAATAATCTTCAACATTTTTAAATTTTCCAAAAGCAAACACCTATGTTAATGAATGTATGATTCTATGTTGTGGCAATGGGTGAAGCAATTGAAGCCCTAATGCAATTAGGGAGATTATAATTAGTTAAAGGACAAGATTGAATGTGAAATTGAAATTGAAAGGAAAAGATTGTACCTTGTGGATGAAAATGAAGGAATTAGAGATCTGGGATCTGGGAATTGGAAGCATCTGCAGAGATGGAATTAGGTTTTTGAGTGGAATTTGTGGATTGAAGGTATGGAGATTATTAGGAAGTTAGAGATCAGGAAAAGAGAAGGTGGAGACAACCATAATTTTATATACTTTAAATGAAATTTGGTTTTTCTTTCTATAAAACAAATAATAAAATAAAAAATAAAAAAATTCTTACTTATAGTGTCGCATGTAGAGCAATAAATAAAAAGAATGTTCACCGAACACTTCGTGATTCGTTTAGCGGAAAATTTGTTTACAGTCGTTTGTTTAATTAATGGACGAACATGAACAATAAATTTTGTTCGGTTAGTTAAATGAACGAACACGAACATATGTCTCGTTTGCGCTTTGTTTATGTTGTTCGTTAAAGATTTTTTAGCATTTCTTTTATCTAAACTTTTTATATTCTTTAATTCTTATTTATCTGATTACCCAAACAAACAACATATGAAACCTAGCTCCAACTTGTTTATGATAGTTTTATGTAGGATTTATGCATTGTTTTTTATATCGTCGTTAAGCATAGTTATATGCTTGTCAAGGATCCAATTCAATATGAAATGAATGCCTGATTTAAAGTTTAAGGAGCTGGGCCTCGGAAAACTAGAAAAAAAGCCCCACGCATGGCCCAAATGAAAAGCTTCAAGCGTTTCTAGAGATGGGCATAAAACCGGTTCCGAACCCGAACCGGTAGAACCGAACTGGAACCGGTTCCAGTTCCTACCCGACATTAAGTAGAACCGGTTCCGGGTTCAAAATACCCGTTGGTTCCAACCCGGTTCCACAATTTTACCATTTGACTCGGGTAGTAACCGGTTCCTACCCGTACCCGGTTCCTACCCGTACCCGGTTTCACTTGTACCCGGTTCCATCAGTACCCGGAAATGAAGTTCAAGAAGGAACCGGTTATACCGTTAAAAAGTTACCTTTGGAACCGGTTATAGCCGAAAAAGTGGAGACTAACGATAGAAAGAAACACAAAAATAACAAACACAATAGAAAGAAACATTACACAAACTTTATTAAAACACCAAACCAAACGGGTTACATCAAACATTGGAAGAACCGGTGCCGGAACCTTCTCCCGTCTCATTTTTCTTTGCCTTCGTCACTGGGCAATGCCGCTCAGTGTGTTTCTTAAGGGTTGAGTTGGCTGCGGCCTTCATAAATTTTCCGCAAGCTTTGCATCTAGCCATCTCGTGGCTGTCGGACATTAAACAGAGATCAAAATTCTTCCATATAGCTGGGTTTCTTTTCGTCTCTAAGACACTAACAACTTGTTCGTTGCTTGCCATAGGTATTTTGCAAGATTTTTGAGAAGATGATTGAGTTTGTAAGTTGATGATGGTGAGTTTGTAAGTTGAAATGGTAAGTAGGGAGGAGTTTATATAAAAAAACCGATTTCGACGAACAGGAACCGGTTCCCAACGGTAACATTTTTTTATCAGGAACCGGTTCTACGGTAACATTTTCTATCAGGAACCGGTTATAACGGTAACTTTTTTATCAGGAACCGGTTCTGAACAGTAAAAGTCAGGATTTACTGTTAGGAACCGGTTCTGAACAGTAAAGTCAGGATTTACTGTTAGGAACCGGTTCTAAACAGTAAAAGTCAGATTTTCGACTGTCAGGAACCGGTTCTAAACAGTTAAAATCAGATTTTCGACTGTCAGGAACCGGTTCCACACAGGAACCGGTTCCACACCATACCCGGTTCCATAATACCCGTACCCGGTTCTACACGGTTCCATATTCTTGGGTGTGAACCCGGGTAGGAACTGGACCCGGTTCCACACCATACCCGGTTCCAATGACATCCGAGCAGAACCGGTTCCGGGTTGGAACCGGTTCCGGGTAATAATAAAACCCGATTATGCCCATCTCTAAGCGTTTCCCTAATTCGTTGAGGCCCACATTGCCATAAGTTTCTTTTGATTTAAATTATCTCAATCTCTTCTAAGTTATTGTAATTTGTTGTTTATAAGTTATTTACGTTAATTTCTTATTTATGTTAGTCTTATTATTTATTTATTTATTAAAAAAGTGTTATCGTACAGTGAAATTCTATCTAATAATATACTTCTCCTTACTCTTTGTCATTCGCCTATTTCTATTCTTTGTTCGTATATCTTAGTTTAAAAAGAGTTAACCTATTTGTAAAATAAACGAAACGTAACATTATTTGATAAATATATATCTAATATATCGAAAAATTTGTATAAAATAATTGCAAAATTCAAAAAGCTTTTTTTAAAGAAGTTAAAAAAGTATGGATAACTTATCAAAACATATATACAATTAGATTATATTTGAAAGGTCATTTTTTGACAACGCAATTCTATAGACATTTGGTAATACATATTTATTTTAGGAATATAATTATTAAGTATTTTTATATAGCATGTTTTATAATATTTTTTTTTACAAATATAATGAGTTTTTATATTTTTTAGAGTTAATTACACTGAAAGTCCTTATGGTTTATTGAAATTAACATCTTTAAGTACTAACAGAAAGTTACATAATGGTATTTTAGTCATTTTATGTTGATTTAACAGAAAAACTAATGGAAGGTAGTCTTAATACTCAAAGTTGTTACAAAATCGAAAACATAGAACCTTAATCTGTTAAAAAAATATGTTAGTATTCAAAGGCGTTACTTTCATTAAACCACAAGGACTATCATGTAATTAACTCTTTAAAAAATCATAAAAATAATATACATATTGATGGGTTCGGTTACAAAGTCCAAATTACTTAAAAAGTGTAAAAAGTCATAAAACACTATAATTTCAGCCATAAAACACACCTAAAACCCACAAATAACAAAGTGAAGACTACTAAAACACCATATTCAAAACATAATAATAGTCCATAAAAACTTCAAACAAACAATCGTAGAACTATAAATATAAAAATAACATGCTAATCAACATAAAACACAATAACGTTTGTCATTCGATAATCAAAGCTTTATCATCAAATCACAAACACAACCCACATAGATGATGTTTTAGTAATCTTCGTTTTGTAATTTGTGAGTTTTAGTGTGTTTTATGGTTGACATTTTTGACATTTTTTACACTTTTTTAGAAAATTTAGATTTTGTAACCAACTCCTAGCAACACACACACACACACACACACACATATATATATATATATATATATATATATATATATTAAAAAACCATACAAAAATTTAATACCCAACTAAAAAGTAAAATAATAGTTATTTAGGGACCCATTACGTTCCTTTATATGTAAGTTTATATTTAGGAGTCCATTCTAGACACTCCTGTTGATAATATATTAGAGGCAAAAAGGAAACATTTCAATTAAGGTGACTTTTTTAATCAAAACAAAAGGACGAAAAATAATCTTGACTAATTAGCATACCATTTCATATTTATCTTTATTCATTTTAATATTTATATATATGGCTCAAGTTATTCATTTTAACATTTATATATGGCTCAAGAACATAGACATATAAAAGAACTCCATAGTATTCATCATATCCGAAATAAATTACACACACTTTTGGTTACATTTATTATGATATTTATATTTATATTTTTAAAAATCGCAAAGTCTATACTATTAAAATAATGAATTGTTTCGAAAAGAGATTTGTGAATTTAATAAAGTACATAAATATTATTATTTGGTTTAAACTCCTGTAGCTAGGTTCCTAAAAACGTAAATAAACAAAGAAAACACAATGGATAGGATTTGAAAGCCGTAAGCGGTTTCAAAATTCAATTAATGTTTAATAAGCATCAATAACGGGCGAGAATGACATATAATCTATATTATGATAAAAAAAACTAAGAATGACTTATAATATATATGATTAAATTCGTAGCAATGTAAACGATGGAGATGTAGAATTTAATAAATGACTAATGTATGTGAGAAACATGATTTACTAAAATATTCTTTATATGATGTGGGTTAAATTTGGTTGGATCATCATTTGAATGAGATGTTTAGCAAGTTTGATTTACCTCTTATGTGATGAATGTAGGATAATTCGATACGTGTACGTTAGCTTTATCGGGAGTCAATTTTATAAATTAATCGACTCCTGAAGGAGTATGATAGTGATTATATATTTAACTCAGTCAAATACAATAAAATATCATTATATAAATAACTCACGTTTAGATACTCACGCAAAGCAGATTCTTTATAAAAAAAACTCTAATAAAGAACTTTTACTTAATATTATATATTCTTGAAAAGGTTATAGAAAATAAGTTTATTATTTAATAAATTTGGTATTGTTTTATCTAAAATATTTCACAGCTTTTATTGTATTATTCACTTAATTTAAGTAGGATTGAAGGTAGCAACTTTAACAAAAGCTTTTATAATCATATCTCGTATTGTTTATATACATTAATCTAAGAGAAGAGAAGAGATTAAAATACAAATATATTTATGGGTGAACCAAACCAAGATAATATTGTTGACCCACAAAGCGAAGGGATGTTAAAAATTACAAACTTTCACTTGGACCACTTGCACATTTTACGTGGGATGTATTGTCGTAACTAATTAAGAGTGAGGATGAAATACTCAATCAGATGGGTTAAATTGTTGCTATTTTTAATATAAAATACCTACGTAAGAATAACCAAATCACAATTAGCATGTAATTATGTATATATATATATATATATATATATATATATTTTATATTATATATATATATATATATATATTTATTGTGAGATTAATTGGGGAATACTAAAAAAGTGAGGAACCGAGTAACATTTTTAAAAATTTAACCTAATATATTTAGTTTTTTTTAAAATTTGTTTCGACACTTCTCCTTATAAATACTTGTAGAAGCATTTTAATAAAAAAATCAAAAACTAAAAATATAAAAAACAATTAAAAAAAGGGTAATTTTTTTTACAAAAATTATTTTTTATTTCATATGGTTTTTACCCATTTTTATAAGGAAAAGTGCTGAAAAAACATTTTAAAAATTGATTTTTAACGTGTTAATTTAATTTTATAAGATATATATTTTAATTGTTTTTTAAACATTTTTTAATATTTTTAGTTTTTGATTTTTTATTAAAAATGTTTCTACATGTATTTATAAGAAAAAACACCGAAAGATATTTAGAGAAAAAATAAATTTTAACATATTAAGTGTAATTTCTAATAGTGTTTCTCGATTTCTCACTTTTTTTTAATGTTATCCAATGAACCCTCTTCTTTTATATATATATATAAAGAGTAAAGTACAAGTTGTCACTTTGTGGTTTGGTCTAGATTGCATAATTACATTCTATCTTCAAGTTTTTACCAATAAAACCCTAAGGTGGACATTTCATCACACCATGCCACACACTATTACTGTTAGTTTGAGGGTTATATGTGTCATATCATCTTTGAAGCTTACCAACCACACTTCATGCCCACCCTAGTCTTCGGTACCTCAAACTCTGACACCCCTACTTTACCCATTCATCACCTTCTTCCCCTCTCTCACACACAGCGTAACCGGTCAACACCAACAACCACCACCCCACAACCTGCCACTACCAACCATCGTTGAGAATCATCCACTTCTTCAATTGAATTGAACCCACCGCCATTGCACATACCTTTGTTTCTCACACCTGAACCAAACCTACTTTCGTTACTAACTAAACAACCGAACCCATATCAAATTCTGCAACAATAGGTGGGAAGAAGATAACCTATATCAAATTATGCAACAATAGGATTAAACCCAAGACAATAAACCCAAGGATTGAAAACATCTTTATACTCACTAAATGTACAAATTGTTTGAAACTCTTCATCACACTGAACAACACTGTTTGGGTCAATAACTCCCTCCCCTTTTGTGAAATTTCTCTTCGCAATCCTCCTAAAAGAACTTAAGGTAATTTTAGGCTCCTTCTACTTAATCTCCACAACCTATGGTAGTCCTTCTCTGGACTCGCATGCAACGGATCATGGTTCCTACCTTTTATCTTCTTCACCACCAATTTCACCTTGAATTTATTTGATATTAATGGCGGCCATGGTCTCTATTTTATCACATATACCACCATTTTTTCTTCTGGCCAAGAATATTTAGAGAGAGAGAGAGATTGTGGGTATGGGGGTTTTGTTCTAGATAGAGAAAAATTGAAATCCTTAAATAAAAATTTCAAGAAACAGAGAAAGAATCAATGTAGGTATTTTCTTGTTACTTTGAGAGTGTATGTTGGGTGGTGATGAGGATGATTGTGGTGGGTGGTGGTGGTGATGGTGAAGATGGAGGTAGTTTCAAATCGCTATACTGATATAACCATAGGGTGTCATAATGCAAGTGTAAAAGGGTATCATTGTCTTTTCACATGTTTTTTAACCAGGCATTAACGTTTCGGTGTCAGAGTGGGATGAAATGTCCACCTCAGGGTTTATTTGACAAAAACTGGAAGGTAGAATGTCATTATGCAATCTGAACCAAACCACAGGATGACAAATTATACTTTAATCTAAAAGAAAAGCACAACCAAAGAACTCTAACCAAGATTTAGCATTAGTGTCCAACATAGATAGCCAACAAATAAAGCACACAAAATAATACCCGGAAACATAAATACACAATGCCCTAAATTTAACCTCTAGCTCGAGAAGGGCCCGATTCCCTTACTAATTAAAGCCTCCAACTAGAGTGTTGCTCTTCATCAATCATCTGCAGCGCTACACTGCTAGAGTATGTGTATGTGTGTTAATTTGGATTTGTATGTGTATTTGTGTTTGCATGACTGATAGGGCTTTTATAGGATTATATAGGATTTTGTGCTTGCATGCGCATATGATTTTATAGTAACTTTATATGATTTTTTAGATCGACCTGTTAGGCTAATATGTGTTTAAAATATTGTAAAGATATTTATAGATCGACCTGTGCTAATATGTGTTTAAATACATTACATTTTGTTTGTTAAATATGTATTAATTAAGTATCTTTTGAAAAATTTTGACTCCAAGAATTCTAGCTGAATTAGAAAAGAAAAGAGAGGCTCGGCAAAACATAGAAAGTCGTATTAAACAACATGAACAAGAACAGGAGCAAGAAAGGTTGAACGTAAACGAGGGCAAGAACAAGAACAAGAACAAGAACAGCTCGAACGTGAACTAGAGCAGGTACAAGATCGGGCCTGAGCGAGCGGTTTGGTGAAAAAAAACATGGAAGAAACGTGGAAAAATCAGAAAAGGGTAAGAATGTTTAAGATGTTGATAGTTTTGTAGTAAACATTGTGTGTTTATTTCGAACATATATTATTTTAAGAAGCAAGCAAGTTTTTATTGTATTTTTTGCATTTTTTTTGTATTTTTATTCTGCATTTTCTGTAAAAAAAGTTTCAAAATCAGTTGCGGCATAACTTTGTTGCAATTTGGTCGTGATTTGTAAAATAAAATAAAATAAAGACTTAAAAATGTAGCTATTTTGTCACATATTATTATAAGATTCGCCGCAAATCTGTCGCAATGTTAAAAACTTAAAATAATATATAACTGTCACAATATTATTAATGTTTATAGTTAATCATTTGCTTGGCTATTTCTTATAATTGTTACTATTATTTACTAAAATACGGTTTGTGACAAATTGTCGCAGTGTTTTAGGAAAGCAATAAAAATAGAGTTGTGGCAAATTTGTCACAAATTTTGCAAGACATTTTGTTTTCAAAATTGTCATAAAATCTGTCGCAAATTTATTGGTATCGAATTTGCGACGGTGTTTTTTCACACCACCAGTGTTTGTCGGACGACTGTCACTATGGCCTTTTCCCAAAGTTTTGCGACAAAGTTATTGTTGCAAACTAAGCTGATTTCTAGTAGTGGCTAGAACCGTCAATCCGTATCTATGCTTCAACGCATAACTTTCTGAACAAGATGGTGTGTTTTTTTTCAATGAGATAACTCATTCGGCCTTAACATGTTCAACTCTTTGCGACTTTTGTAAGTGTGTATTGATTTTATAGAATTCTCCGAGTCACAAGTTAACTTAAGTTGGAGGCTAGTCGAATACGAGCTAAAATTTCAGGCTCGGTTTGGAATATCAAGTTCAGCTACGACGACTTGCGTTGTTACTATTACAAGCTTGAATTGATGTTACCCAACTCGTAAACAACCCTAATTGCAACTCTCTTTTAACCACTCTTATCTTTAGTTATAATTATAAACTGATTTGTTCTTATTATAGCTAGTTATTGTTATTATATTTAGAATTAGTTAGAGAAAGAACTATATGATTTAAAATTGATGGATATGGTTTAAAAACTATATAGATCATTTATCCCATTAGACTTATACTAAGCAGTGACGAAGCGTGAAATTTCCGACCGGGTGTCAAAAGTCACCGTATCTAAAATTATACCTTAAAAATTGTAAAATCGGGGTGTCGAAAACGTACATACCTAAATAATTCTATACGAAACCCACATATATTTATTAATTTAAAAATTATATATGTTATATTAATTTGGTTTGACTGATTGATACTAAGAGAATTTAAAAATGATACTAAGAGAATTTAAAAATTTTATACCTTAAAAATGGGTGGAAAACAGATCTAAAATTTTATATATGTTATGTTAATTTGGATTGAAAACTTATCTAAAATTATACCTTAAAAAATAATATTAAAAGAATTTAATTTTTTTAAATTTATTAATTTACAGTTTTGTTATGTTAATTTGGTTTGAGTGATTGATAACACAATACTAATTAACGTGTTCATTGGATAAGGTAGATGAGGTTGCTTTGATAATTTATCCAAAATTTGTATATTATACATGTCTTATAAGTCGCTTTATAAAGGCCGACCCACCAATAACTATCAATGGCACTTTATATCAAAAGCACAATTACTTGATTTGTATACGTCTTATTATAGTCACATCTACGTATGAATGCCAATCTTAAAGGGCATCTAGAATGCATATTTTAAGTATATATAGTTTATTATGTTTTCTAAGCTGTATAAAATAAATAATTTAGACACCTTTTTTGGTTACAGACACCTAAAAAAATGCATTCTCATTTCTCAACTACTCGTTAAGTATAAGTTGATGGATATCTAGTGATGCATCGGGCTACAAATATGACCTCTTCATGCGTGGTCTTTTTTCTTTCCTTTTTATAACAAAGTGTGACAAATACATATATTAATTTACACCCGTAAATTGCTTAAAGTTTTGATATCTTAAAAACTTATCCACTTAAACAAAGATGAAGAATACGTGCGTTTACGGTTCAGAAAAAAAAGAACTTGCAATTTGGTTATTCTTCTATATAATTATGTTATGAAATACATGATATAATTTTTGTTTGATTTGTAGAAATTAATATATTAAAGGGCATCTTGTGTCGATCATTTATTTCTTGATGTGAAAAATCAACTGTTAAAATGATTATTAGTGGCCAAATGCAAATAAACTCATAAGTCATAACCTTTTTTACATATAAATGACACCTAGTCTAAAATCTTGTAAATGTCTTTATGTTGTTGTTGTACAATCTTCATTATCTAAAAAACTCTGTGAGTGTTTTTTACTAAAATTGTTCTTTATGTATCCTATTTATTGCAAACTGTGTCATTTGTCTTTAATAAGTACGGTAAACGTACTCGATGTTTGCAAAACCTTACACATTATATTCTTTAGCCCTAACTAAGTTTATTTTGATGATTAAATCTGACTAAGTGGACCCCATAGGGTAAATTAGTCTTTTTACCAACATCAACATCCAAAATACAATATTATAAAAAGCGTATAAAAGTTTTATCAACATCCAAAATCAAGATCTAAATCAATTTGACCAGATTTCTCTCTCTTCCTCTCTCCCACCATATCACCAGCACCATTACACACCATCACCACCACTATCACCAGCACCATCACCCCCATCTGCCACCACTGCCCCCGTCTCTCTACCTTTTTCAAGTGGGCAACCACTAATCCACAACATCTATGAATCTACAAACCGATCGAAGCTCTATTTCAAGCACTCCGGTGATCAATCTCAACAGCTCCAACAACGGTTCATCCACTACCGGTAGTAGATTTAGCAACTACAAGAAAGCTAGGGTTTCAACTAACGAGAAGAGAAAGAAATCCAGAGACGACGTCGTTTTGCCGGCCGGTTTTCTTGATCTGTAGCCGCCGAGCTATAGGAATTTTTGCAAGGCTGGTGATTTTGATGAGGTTTTAGCTGGTGAGAGGGATACATCATCTGGTAAGTGCTAATGTGAGTATTTAGGGATTTTTAGTGTTTTATGAAGTTCTGGTGAATATTTGGGGATTTTGAGTTTTTGTTTACATGAATATTTGGGGATTTTATGAAGTTTCACTCTGGCACCAACCTTGCAAAAAGAAGAAACATAAGTTGGGGACAATGAAAGTGAATCAAGCCCTGAGATTGATGAAATACAAAACAGTTCAAGAATTGTTGATTAAGCCTTCGAGGTGGAAAAGGAGTAGTGGTGGTGGGTGGTGGATTTGAGGGTTTTCATGGTGGGTTTTTGGATTTAAGGGGTTTTCATGGTGGTTGTGGTGGATGATGGTGTTGGTGGTTGCAGGTGGGGTGTGGTGGCAGGTGGGTGTTGGTGACGATGGTTGTGGTGGTGGCCGGTGGGAGTAGGTGGGGGTGGAATGTGTCACACCCGAATTTCCAACAAACACCGGTGGGCCCGGGTGGGAAATATTGTGACGTAAGTTGATATCATTATAGTCAATTAACACAGCACAGCGGGAGTCTTGGATTTTAAATTACTATTACAAACGAAATGTTCAAAGTACGAAAATAATATACAGATGGCTTGTAATGAAAGATCCACAGGCGGTCGTAAAATATACAAAAATGTGTAACAGACTTGGGCAGATCTAAGGATTTGCAAGATCCTCTTATATCACTACCAAGCAGCTTCCAGCCTATTTCGTATTGTACCTGCAACTTAGTCTTTTGAAAATACGTAAGCTTTCGCTGGTAAATATACTTAACTGACTCGTTTTGAAAACATTCAAAAATTTGATTTAAGTGCACAGGACACGAAAAATCTTTTATAACTTGGGAAAGTCAACCTTGTAACCTTGTTAACAGATTCATATGTTTGTCAATACATATGGGGCCCAGTGCAGAGACCGAGACATGATTAACGTACACACCACTTACGAACCCACGAAGGAGCTATCCCAACTTATGGGTAAAAATATTTAGCATTCGCATCTGCCAGGTGTATGCCTACACCTCGTGCTTTGGTCGCATTAACTATTGTAATGAGCCAAGGATATCCAGGACACGGTCGTTAACCCCTAATGTTTAAGTTATCAAACAAAACTGATCAAAACGGAAAATGCGGATTTACTAGCCACAATCTGGCATTCGATTGATCCCATTTCTGACCAAGCGGTAATAATTTACTGTAACCCAAGCCCGTATAGGAAAATAAATCAAGAATATATACCTGAGCTAGCACTTGATTTAAATGCAAGTTTATATTATCTCAGCCGTTTAACAATTAGATAAGTGCAGATAGCATTTACTGAAAGGCTTTAGTCTGGAATATGACATAAGCTAACCAATTAGAATGCTAACGGTCTTATTTAAGTCATAGACTTAGACCGGCTAGCTTAAAGGATCAAAACGATACAATACGCTAGATTAGGCGATGACCGGATAGAATGTAGTTTAAACCCAACAAGTACTATGGCTTGTATAATATGGGTAAACCATAAGCATTCTGGATTTTGAGATTAAAATGACAAGGTTAAACCCGTTTTGGTTAATTTCGTAAACTAGTTGCATATGCTTAACCATGGCATATAAGCGATATCGGGTAACCGGATAAGTCATGAACAAGTTCTATATTCCATTATACTTTAAATAAGTTGTAATATCAGTAGGATATCAATTTATATGCCCATTAAGGTTTTAGAATGAAATTATGCCTCATAAGGGCGTTTTGGCAACTATATATCGTAACAAAGGAACTTGAATATATTTTGATGTTATGATCATAAGTATTCTGGAAGAATATTTAATTTATGGTAAAATATCAGTAAGAAATTAATCATATGTGTAATTTATTATTTAAGATCCAAACTATGCATCATAGGGGCATTTTGGTCATTTTACACATAGTTTGATAATTTATTTGGGATTCTAAGTTTATATCATGTACCTACTGTAAAATATTTTAAATGAGCTTTAAAATCAGTAGGCAATAAGTCTTGGTTGATAAATATGGTTTAAACCTATATGCGCTAAAATGACGTTATGTCGAAAAATGACGATTTGTACGAAGTTTAATGAAAACTGATGCTAAGATCAGGTTTATATGTTTTAGATGTGTTATTTAATATAACACATCAGTAGATAAAAAGGTTTGGTATAAAAGTATGACTAAAATCGTTTTAAGCGCCATAAAGGCTTTATCGTTACATAATGCAAGAACTTGTACATAAACTCAGTATATAAACTTACCTAACTTCCAAATAATCTTACTTATCGTTATCGATTAAAATCTTGTTTTATGTAAAAAAGGGCATTGTCAAAATGACATAATAATGGAACTTGTACATAAACTCAGATTCTGATTATGATCATGTAATATAACCTTAGAGGGTTATGCTACATTATATTACAATCATAATGCAACCTTAGATCAGTAGCTAACTAATCTAAATTGGGTCAGAATTGAAAGTTAAAGCAAAAGTCAAACTTTGCGACTTTCGGTTGCGAACCGACCCTAGAACTGAAATTGACGAGTCGAATATGTTCTCACATGTTTTAATTATTATTACCAACTTGTTTAAATGTCAAAACATGTTTTATAATATATATAAACTCAGATTATAATATTTTCAAAATCTGGCCTGTTTGACTTTGTAATAATAAAACTTTGACCTGTCAATTGGTCTAGTAAACGTGATTTTTATGAGGTGCCCTTTACAGGGATTAACACCTACCTTATTATGATCACTTAGCCATGTTCTTATGAATAATGGTAGGACCATAATGGTCTTAACCGAAAGTCAAAGCGTTTTCCGTAAACGCTTGACTTTTGGCTATAAAAAGCCTATAAACGAAAACACAAGAGAAAGGAACACTTACAAGTGATCCTTGGATGAAATAGAACTAAGTTGGATACTCCTGTCAGTTAGGAACTTCCAGAGGAGGGAGATTGAATGATTATGAGAAAGGTGCAAGTTCAAGTAATGCACCATGCTCCTATTTATAATTAGAGAACTTGAAGGAAGTGATGCCAGGTGTTAGCAGGTGTAAGAGGGTGTCTACAAGTGTCCTAAAACATGGCATAACAGGTTGGAAGCCCATGGTTTCGAATTGAATGGGTTTTGGCAACTCGTGGCTCGCGAGCGGCCTGTAGAATCTTTCAAACTTTGCCACATTTAGCCCCTCAACTTATTAAACTTCTAAACTACCTTTATGAGCATAATTAGCCCTCCGCAACTAATATTTGGTGTACCCGAGAGTATGCCCGGACATTGTCAAGCTCTCGGTTCGTTAAAAAGGTCACTCAGAGTAAATTAACATGTTGATACTTTTAACTCCTCTATCGTACAACTTTTACATATTTACACAAATAATCTCTCTCGTCCAACAAGTGGCTCATATGAGAGTTAAGACTTTGTAAAGGGTCACTTAGAGGCTTAGTTTGAGCATGTTGACACCTTTAGTCCTTGTTAGACTTAATATAAAGTAATGACACGTATCCCTATATTATTGGATACGATTTTACGAGGTGTTACAGAAGGGAAGTTAGAGAGAGAGAGATATAATTGAGATACAGAGAGAGAATTATGTGTGTGTATATGTACAAATGTATAATCTTTTTAAACATAATTAATGTATTTATTATTTTTTATGATTATTTATTTGAATATTTAAGTTAAAATGAATAAAGTCATAAGGGGTCCAATTGGTCAGATTTAACCATGAAAATAAACTTAGTTAGGGCTAAAGGACATAACGTGTAACGTTTTGCAAACGTCGAGCGCGTTAGTATACTTATTAAAGATAAAGGACATAGTTTAATATAAATAGCATACATAAAGGACAATTTTTGTAATTTACTCTTTTACATATAAATGACATCTTATCTAAATCTTGTTAAATGTATTTATTATTATTATTATATTGTTGTTGTTGTTGTATGTAAAAAAACTTTGTGAGCGTTTTTTACTGTTTAACTTTTTTTTATAATACTTAACCCCTCAACTTTCATTTTTTACTAATTATACCCCTAAAAAATTACAAGATAACTCCTTCACTTTCATTAATTTTATTATTTAAACCTTGAACTTTCCCGTATGTATATTTAGTCTTAGAGTTCTGTAAAAGAACATTTTTCATGAAAAGTGTGAGAATGCATAAGAATTGACATGTAGGCATCATGTTTTGGACATTGACATAATGTTTTGGGTTGTTTTGGCTAGAAAAACACAAAACATAACAATTAAGGCACAATGCAATGAATTCTAGGCTTAAAACTCACCATGCCAAGAACATTAAGTAGTGTTTTAAGTGTTAAGCAATGTGTTTTAGTTTTGTTTTAAATTTCACGCCCATAATACGTTGCATTGTGTATTAAATTATTATGTTTGGTTTTTTTCTGGCTAAAACAACCCAAAATCATGCATATGTCTAAAACATGATGTCTACATGTCAATTTCTCTGCATTCTCACACTTCTCATGAAAAAGGTCATTTTTTACAGGAACCTCACCTTATATATATATACACACACACACATATATATATATATACATATATATATATATACACATATATATATATACACATAATATATATATAGGGTAGGGATCAAGAGTGAACAACTATATTAGAGCGAACTGTGCGAACTGATTTATACCGTTGATTTTAATCATCTTTGATTATTAAATGGTGGCATGATTGTAAATAAGATTATATGTTAACTTAAAATTTAACGAAAAAGGGTAAATTAGTAATTAAAAAAATGCAATTATTTTTTAAAAAGGAAACTCAACCATTTCAAAAAATATTGTTTTCATTTGATTGCCATGATCCCCTCCTAAAATTCGCTCTAATATATTTGGGAACTCAATCGGTTCCCCTAAAAGCTTCCTTTACTACGAATCCATCCCCAACTAAGAATCACAATCAAGGTCGACAATATTTTGAAGATCGAAACAGAAAATAAAGGTTAAAGGTATGTAAGCATTTGTGTGTTAAAATCGGACGCCGAGTTGAGGTAATTGTAGTCGTTGAACTTGTTTAGTCGATGATTTTGTATGGTTTGATGTAATTTAGGATGCTGTCGTCAAATAATCTGAGTAGCATTCCTTTATTAGGGTTTGCAAAAACTCAAAAAGTAGATGATTTTGCCCAGTTGATGTTAATGGTTTCTTGTGTTTATGCCGTGTTTTTCTTAGTAACAGTAAAGAATGCAGAATCCGCAAAACCATATTTTTTTTGTATATGGAACTGATGGTAGGTGTATGTTTACTGGAATAGTTTATTGGCATTCATGAACCAACTCTGCAGTATACATGTGTCTGTTGTTATTTTTTTTTTAGGGCCAATTTGAATGTTTAGGATATTTATATGATATATTTAGTAGTATTTTGAGTGTACATTGCCGACTTTTATGATGTATAAATCTGTTACTTGCAAAAGAGGATTAGTGTGTTGTTAAACAGGGTGCTGGATTTTGTGAAAGGAATGTTTGGGTGTTATTTGACACAATGAGGATGCGGGATTCAAAACAATTAGGAAGTACACATGTGTATGTTGTTCACCATTTGGTTTGTAGCGTCTGTTGAAGCTTTAGTATATTTAGATTATACTTGTGAGTGTTTTTAGTGTATCTTGACCACTTGGTGATGTTTAACTCTGTTAGTTGAAAAGTATGATTAGTATGTTGTTGTTTAACAGTGTGTTGGCAGTTGGAAGAGTAATGTTTGGGTGTTATTTGGCACAATAAAGGTTTGGCATTCATGATTCGATTAGGCAGTATACATGTGTATGTAGAAAGTTTTTTTTGTTTGCAGGGTACGTTTGAAGGTTTATGATGTTTAGATGCTATATTTTCTGAGTGTTTTGAGTGTATCTTGCCTATCTTGGGGATGTATAATCCTGTTATTTGAAAAAGAGGATTAGTATGTTGTTGTTAGACATGGTGGTGTCGGTTGGTATCCAGTATATATATAGTACACATCTGTTTTTGCAGGTATATTAATTTTTGTTTTGGGCCCGTTAAATGTGTATGTTAAGTTTCAATGTGTAAGATAGTTACATGATATGTTTTTATTATGAATATAGTAAACTATGGCAATATTCCAAATATTGTTTATGATGTTTTTTGTTGTAGTACACCAATACTAAAAAAATTAGATTAATATGTTATTTGTTTTTTTGTTAAGTGTGTTGTTGGTTCTGCAGCCCATACAAAAGTTTTGATAGCAAATGAAGAAGCGTAAGTTTTTAACCTACTTATTCTATATGTACTTATATGTAGTTGAGTTTGTAGAGAAATTTAACTAATATTAACCGTTGAATCATGTAGGTAATAGAAGCGAAAGAATAGCTCGTTTGAGGGCGAGTAGGTTTAGTAACACCATCGATGACCCTATTCAATTTTCTGACGAGGAAGCGAATTCCGATAAAGATGCGAAAGGTAAATAGAATTCTGATATGTTGTTGTTGAATAGTGTGTTTTAAAAAAGAAACGTACAAGTAACTGTAAGGAACATTTAGTTGACAACGGAGTATAATTTAGTTATTATTGTTATTTTTTTATGTCATTCTTTAAAATAATAAATTTTTTGCTTGTATCTTATTTTGTTAGGAAGCATAAGTCCTAAAGCGGACCTGATTAATGTGCAACCTGAGGTCGGAAAAATGCGGCCAGGTGATGTTTATAATATCGCTTTCTGAAATGTGTTAGTGTTTTTTTATATTGTAGTTAATGTCTTGTGAGTGCAGGAGAAGAAGATGTTCAAAAATTGAAAACCGACAGTGCGAAACAAGAAATAAATGAGGGGAAAAAGTCCGGATAATAGTGATCACAGTGGAAAGCATTTGGAAATGACGGGTAGGAAAAAAAGTAAAGCAACAAAAAAATAAGAAGGAAAGAGTGCAAACAGTTCAAATCCTTTTCCCGGTTGACGAAGAAGGTTTGACTGGTTTCTTTAATCTAATTTATGATATGAAAAATTTGAATGTATGAAATAATAATAAAGTGGTACGAGACCTGTTTATTACAACAATTAATTAATTTGGATTGGTGTAGATGTTAATGGTAGTCAGTTAAATATTGCAAAGAGCAAAAGGGTTAAGAAGACCGAAGAGGCTAATGAAAAAGAGGCAATAGGTATGTTTTCTACAAAAAAATAGTAGTTGGTATGTCCTATACTATGTTATGATTGCCTGTAGACATGACTCTTTTTTTTGGTGTATATGTATTACTCAATATGCTTGCAATGTTTTAACATCGTATTAATTGAAATGTTTTATTAGGAGATGATGTAAGAAAAGAAGGTAAGTCACTTAAACATGGAAGCGCATGTCATAAAATAGCTAGCGATCAAGAAAATGTTGAAGATGAAGGTAAGGTTTGGTTTGTCAATTATACACATTGTACCGTGAAGTTGTGTATTTTATTTTTTTATGCTTTATTGTTAGTAGGGATTGAGACGATGGAAACCAAGTGTTTGAAGGTTGATCAGGATAGTTCCGTTAGTGATGATGATGAAGAAGACAAAGGTATTTTTGAGATAAATTTGTTGTAGTGTGTAATTTAAGATTGTCTGCTATATCTAATCTCCTGTAATTTTTTAGTTTACTGTATAAAGTTTTGGTTGATAATTTTTGCAGGTGAACTTTTCAACTACCGCAAAATGGGTATCACAAAAAAAGAAAAAAGGAAGTTTACAACGGATCAAACGGGCGAAACTTCAAAGTGGGCTGGCATCGATTAGGGTGTGGACATCACCAAATAAACTGTACGAAGCTATCAGAGTTATGAAACCATGGCAGAGACAGATTGTCAAGGAAATAGGTTTTGGAAAGTTGTTGGGGTTGCAGGTTAGTGAAGTTTCAGCTCACCTAGGTCATTTTGTGGTGGATATGTTAGACACGGCAAAGATGAGGATTAGTTTGGGAGAGCGGCACATCATGGTTGATAAAGATTCAGTTCGGAAAATACTAGGGGTACCTGCCGGAGATATAAAGGTATCAAAAAAGAATATAGATGAAAATGGGCATCCATTGAAGGGTAAATGGTTGTCAAGGTTTGAGAAGATACCGGTTAGTTTTAAGAATATTCTTGATAAGATTAGGGCAGATTCATATGAAGATAAAGATATGTTCATTTTAGATTTTGTGCTGCTGTTTATATCAACGATGATTGGGTGCACAAAAAATGGAAGCGTGATGTACAACATGTTAGATTTGTCTAATCACAAAAAGAGTTTCAAAGAACACGATTGGTGTCAGTTCGTGGTTGATGCGGTTAAAAAATGCAAAGATGATTGGGTAAGATGTGATGCAAATGTGTATTTCAGGGGGCCGCTGACCTATCTTGTGGTATGTTTAACAAACCGTTTTACATATTCAATCAATATATACACTTGTGTACCATAGGGTGAATACACAGGTGTACTGTTTCATGATTAACCAAATATTTGTTTATTGTTTTATTTTTTTTACTTTTTATTTTTGGTTTTTATACATATAATTACTCCAGTTTTTTATTGTATTAGTTATTGTATTTGGATGCAACCAAATGTCCCGGATTCAAACATGAACGACATGAAGCGCCACTTAAATTTTGGACGCACGATTTAATGAACCAAAGGAAGGATCAAGAGATAAGAAATAGCGGATTTGGGCTTGGAGAATTTAGGGAGTTGTATGATGTTGAAGATGATGACGAAGTGTCTGGAGAAAGGGTGGGTGACAAATCGAAGGAATATGATGGTAGAAAAAAGGGTCCGCAAGATTGGTCGTCGGCAGAGGTATCATAATGTTAATCGTTGATGTTATTCTATCATTACAATTTTGTTGCGCACGTAGTCTTAAATATATAATTCATCAAACATTCTAATTTTTTTTAGGTTTTTTATTTATTTAGTTTTTTTATTTGTTTGAACCCATAGGAGAGTAGTGTAATGATTTTGTCGATGTTTGATGAAATTGAGAGCTATAAGATCAAGTTGGACGCTAGAATAAAGGAGCATACGTCACGATACCCAGCGCATGCATCTGTTATACCGATTCTAGCGAGGTATAAATTTTTTTTAACAAGTGAGCTGTTGATACCTCAGAATAAAAAGATGGTTTTGCAAGTCCAGTGATGAAAGAAACTGGTAAATGAAAACTTGTATATTTTTATAAATACATTATGTGAAGTTTATTTTGAATGTTAATAATGTCTTTAATATAATGAAGTTGCAGGTGTGGCTGACCGGAAAGGAAAAGCAAGCAAAGAGTACAAGTGGCCCTAAGACGCATAGGGATACTCCTACGCAACCACACATTGCTTCTCCCACAACTCAGCTTTTTATGAAGTCAGCTGAGGTGATTGAGGATATCATTTCAGGCGCGTATAACACGCAAAGGCTGGATAATATACCTTCATTCAGCCTTGGTATGACCCAGGATGAGCTGAAAAACCAAAAGAATGTGCGAGACCATGTCTAAAATGAAACACGTGTTACGAAAGATGTTGGATCGGCCAGAAAAGGCAAAAGAAAGAAGGTAGGATCGAAATATGTGCAATCCCCTTTTTGATCAGAGCTGTAAGTGTTAATAGCTGGTTAAGCAAGAAGGAAAATATGCTATGGAAATACTTGTCGACTACTGCCGACGACAAGATGTACGTTATTATTACTTCTAAATTTGTTTTTGTTTCTTATTCTAATTTATTATTAATAATTTTTTTAAGTTTGTCTTTGTTATATTTATAAAGTAATCTTGTGTATTTAATGTTCATACACAGGGTAGCGAAAGTGAAGAAAAAAAAGGTAGACGAAGGGTCGCACAAAACAAGGAATGCAACAGAAGCAATAGAGGTGGAAGCTACAAATGCGTAAGAAAATCTAATTTATCCGAATTCAAATTATTCTTGTTAAAAAAGACACATAGATGTATACTAAATCAGAAATAGGTTAACCGCGTAACCTAGTGTTAGGAATGTGTTTAGGATAAGTACACTAGTGAACTGGATGATGTGGTACACAGTTCATATGGGTAATTGTTTGTCCACAGATGATATGTTTTGTGATACACCTTTTTCAGGCAAAATACACAAGTGTACTTAATAAAAATGTAACAAATATGTCTGGAACCATATGTGTACTGAATACGGTATAATAAATTGAACGATATGTGTACTGAATACAGTACACATGTGTATAATGATATGACCCACAACTGATATGTTTTGTGATACAGTTCACTATGAAAAATACACAAGTGTACTGAAAAACAATGTACACAAATATGTCTGGTACCTTATGTGTACTGAATACGGTATAATATATGTGAAGTAAACAGATTGTGTATCGAAGATATAAAATACATGTGATTGCATGCAGTGTGTCGTTATAATATACGAGATATAATAAGATATGTTTTTGAACAGGCGGTTTGTATTTGAAACGGAATCGGGGGTTGGGCTATAACACTTTCAAATGAAAGACCTTCAACCGAGCCAGTGGGTGAATAGTGCAGTTATAAATTGCTTCACATCAATGCTCAACCATGAAGAGAGTCAACGACTGGCCGGGGAAAATGTTTTGGTGGTGCAGATCAAGAAAAAGGATTGAAGCCGTGTTTGTGTTACCACACAGACTGTTTTGTAAGTGAATCGAGATTGAAATAATATTTTTAATTGAAATCATAAATTAAATGTTGATTGTTGTTTTGTGATTGTTTAATACATGTTACAGCCAGAAGATACGTTGACTAATGAATCGTATGGAGATGTTGAGCGGATTGAAAAGTTTAGAAGTTCGTTGTTCCTCGTTGTAAATAAGAAGACATCACTGATGAGTTTGTCCACATATTGCGTAATCAGCTTCCCCATACTTAAGCATGGCCATTTTTACCTTGTTTGCTTTGATCTAGTAAGGCCAGCAATAACGATGATCGATAATATGTCGGCAATTGAAAGCCTAGTTCAACTAATTGATGATGAAAACTTTGTCAAGAAAGCACTTCGTACAAAGTTGTAAGGAATTTCATTATGTTTGTTGTTTGTTTGGTTTTGTTATTTTTTTTTCAAAAACAGTAATTCTGGATTTTTGGCAATTATTATGTTTTCAGAAGGACATTTTCACCAAGTATTTGAAACTGGTGAATCACACAAAAGTAAGGCAAATTGAAAATGCAGTCCCGTCAAATATAGACTTTCCTTGGAAAAGTAGGGGAACACGGTTGATTGTGGTGTGTTTGTTATGAGGCACAATTGAAACATGGTTTGGGGTCACCAATGGTAAATGAGATTGTGGATTACCGCTAGGGCATGGACAGAAAAAGGCAACCTTGACAAAGCTACGCAAGAAATATGCCGTTAAGTTGGTGACTTCGACTGTGAACATACACCGTGACCGTGTATTAGCTGAAGCAAAAGAGTTTGAAAAAGCCTTTTATTTCTGTTAGTGTATTGAAGTTGTTATACTTATGATGGATAATGTTCGTATTACTGCCGAAAAACAAATTAATTAGGTAGACATAATGGATGATATGAATTACGTTGCTGCATCTGATTTGCATTTACATTGGGAGTATGCATCGCCTGGCATGTATTAATGACATTTATGATGCTGTGGCTGGTATTTGTATTTAGATACGTTTGCGTATTGTTTTGTTGATGCATATTAATTGCATTATGCATTCCGTTGATGTTTACATTAATCAAAGCTTGTTACGCACCCTGCAATTCACGTGCATAGATCACCGTGACTGTATAATTGATACGTATATAATCTGCCTTAAAACAATACGTACGTAGAACATACATGCGAGTTTGATTGTCACTGAGCGTTACAATCTTTTTCTGTTAATACTGGTCAAAGCAGGTTACAAAAACTGTCACTGTGTGTATTATTTTATTTAACTGTAGAACGTAAACAAGTGTAGTCTGTGAATATGTTCTCAAATACACCTGTGAACTGTACATATGTGTAGTTTGTATGTGATTGTATTACCAAACAAAACATGAGAGAGTATTTTATAGTTTATCATAACTTCTTATTAATAGCGAAAATGATGTTTTGTTTCCATAAGACGCTCAGACATGTGATTATGTAATTTGATGTTCATGTGTGTATGGCGTGTAAGAGTACAAAATGAAGCATTTCACACATAGTATCGTACATACCATATCAAAGTATAAATTTAAAAACATATGTGGTAATATATATATGTGAAGTCAAAATACGCAAACAAATTTGGTTTCATCTAACACTATAGTTTTAATTTAAATATTAATGTCATTATCATCGTTGTCTTGCAAAAACGAATCAGTTCCTATGTCGGTTCCATCATCGTACTCGTCAAGTTCATCACCCTCTTGGTCGCCATCTTCTTCAGTAGACGAATCATCCCTTATGATGTTGCCTTTTTTAGTGGACAATTCCTTTTATCGTGCAACCTCACCCTCTTGTCACATAGTTGCATTTTCTTCTATGTTTTTTGCATTTTTTAAAGCTTTCTCATGTGGGCCAATTGGACGTTTGTGCTTACCACATCCTTTGTTGCGTATTTTCCTAGGAGCCGTACATGATACCTCCTCAGGTTGAGTGTGATCAAGAATTTCTTGGTAAACAAACACATTCTTTTTAAGTTCCAGATCTGCGAGCACATCTCTGAAAACCTTATCTTTGAGCAATTGTAATTGCTCATCTAATTCCTATAATTTGTCAAGCCTACCTCGAACTCTATCCGACACATTTCAATATTATCAAGGATTCTACGCCATATTCTTCCACTACGACTCTATCTACAGATAACCTGTTTTCAACGTTATGTACACTGGTAGGCAAAGCGTCTCTACTCCATCTTGGGTTAATATACGGACTTGGTATCTTATGTACATTGTGGTGTCCAAAGACGCAGAAAATATGACGACACAGATATCCGTTTCTCGTATAACCCATGCATTCACACGAAACATCAACATATTGTTTATTAAAAATAACCTGCAATGTAATGATACAAAAAGGTATAAGTTGAGGGATATAGTGCGAGTAAAATTTATAAAAGTTAGTAATATAACGACATATAATTACTGTATGTAAAATAACAAACCTTGAACTCGTTTTAACTTCTTTCGTGTGGTCTTGGTGAGCAATAACAAAGCTGCTTACACGATCGGATACGGATCATTCTGCGATATCACAATTTTCCTTCTCGTTCAAATTTCCTTCTGTACATCAAAAAAATCCTCCTTGTGTAATTATCATTTGCATGACGTTTGATAGGCCAACTCGTTTTAAATTTAGGATTAGTGGTGTCTGTTTTATGTGTTAGTTCCCTCTGTTCGTTTCATAACCCATCAACTGATGTGTGGTAGCACAACATGAACTGCACCAACGTATTATGAGAACTTGAATTAGATTTGAACAGTGGTTTGCGCTTTCACACCTGGATGTGGTCTTCATCAACGTACACATAGGTAGCTGGCGAAAATAAGCCGGAATCCAACTGTGACGAATAGAATACATCTCAGACAACCACGAATGGTCTTCCAAACCGTATTCGGCAATTAGATTGTGCCACCTATTCTCAAATGTTTCTGGTTTAATATTAACATTCCAAAGTGTTTGTGGAACTTCTGTTTTATTTCTTCATTCCTCTTGTTGTTCCCCTTTATATACATGTAAAATTCAAAAATTAAATAGGCGTACACATAAGTACATATCAGTAAACTCCGGGTACACATGTGTAATGAATAATTAATTTTTGGACGGAATTCATACCTTCGTCTTCTGAATAATGTGCCACATACACAACAATCGACTTATCAAATACTTTTCCTACCACTTGTTTCATGGGACAATCTTGATCAGTTAGGACTAACATGGGTTGTTTACCGTTGTGTGCATCAAGGAATTTTTGCAGCAGCCATGTGTAAGACTCGATAGTCTCATTATGCAACAACCCAACACAAAAAATAGTGCATTTTTTGTGATGACCGACTCCGGTGAAAGGAACGAAAATCATATCATACCTGTTTTTGGCAAAAAAAAAAGATTATTATGTGTATTAGATGAAATAATTGATTAGAAATTTCAAATAATACATACATATTTGTGTGATAGGTTTCGTCGAATGCAATAACCTCACCAATGAGTCGTAGTTTGATTTAGAAACTGTGACAATTGGTAAAATTCCGGTAATTCTGTACAACTTGAACAACTAATACATTGTCTATTTATTGAATAACATGACATAATTTTTTATTTTAAGTCTTAAAAGTCTAGGAATTTAACCAAATCATAGTTTGGTATGATAATAGATTCGTCATGATCACGAATATATAAAACCATATCCTAGACGAATGACAACGAGCGAACATGTATTAAATATCAGAACTAGTTACGGAACAATCTGATATGATAGAATTAAGATATAAAATATTTCTGCACTATTATACCATAGAAATTTTATATAAAATACCAAATTGTCCAAGTCTGCAGCAAAATTCAGCAATTGTCCGAAAAGTCAAAAATAAATATTTTTAGCTAAAGAATAATAATGGGTGTTAGAAACAGTATACATCCCACATATAAATCTTATTATTTAAAGCTAAACGGTTTATTCAGTAAAAACCTGACAACAAAGCCGGTACCAAAACCGAACTCAAAATGACAAAATTATTAGTCTGAAGAGCTATATTAATTAACGGGACAATAAAAATTGTACTAGAATTATTATGAACATAAAATTTTATAAGTTACACTATATATCAGTATTTCACCCGGACCCGAACTAACTTTATCAACCGAACAACGAAACAACAAGACTAATAAATTATTTTGGCCTCCTATAACATCACTTTAAAGTGTTTGGGGCATTAGGTTTTATAAAACTTATATATAAATTTATTAAAGTTTATAAAAGGTATATAAAATTATATATTATTTATAAAAAAAATAAGTAAACCAACCCCCCCCCCCCCCCCAACACCCTCACGGCAACATGGGGTCTCCCATGCCACTAACCCATCAACTTATGTGTTGGCAAATTGTGGATTAAGTTGGTGTCTTAAGAGGTGTAAGAACATAACACAAAAACCAAATCAAAACCGTTTCACTTCATCACTTTCTCACAACACCAAAACTCAACATTTCATCTTCCATTTTGCTCCAAAAATCGGCCAAGTCTCATCCATATCATCTTCAACTTTTAAAACCAAACACAAAGAAATCAAACTTGCATGAAGAGCTAAAGTGTTTGCAAATATTAAGAGCTCACTTTGGAAGCTTGGAAATCTTGATCAATCCATTTTCTTCAACTCTTAGATCATCCCTAGCCTTGTGCTAGTAGTAAGATCTTAAATCTTGTGTTATACTTTTTATTTTATAAAATTTCACAAGATCATCATGAAAATTATATAAAAACCCACTTGAAAAACACTAATAAATATAAGATCACTAACATAATCATGTGATTTTCTTGATAAATTTTGATGATCTTAAAGTTATGAACTAGTAAACTTGAATCTTGCAAAATTATGAATAAAAAGGTGATCTAAACACATGCATGTTTAGATTAGCAAGATTCATTAACAAAATATGTCATGAACATAATCTCATACTTTAAAGATGATCATACATGAACTAGATCATTAAATAAAAGATATGATTAAATTTTTTTTTTGTTTATAAGTGATAATAAAGTTTCTATTTTAAGAAAGATTAAAATTATAACAAGTTCATGACATTTTGTTAATACATTTATATAATATTTGTGATTGATGATGATTTGAGTTAGTTTAATTACTTAAAACATGTTTATATAAACATGGGAAACTTATATTTTTAAAGGAAACTATGGCAAAATTTTTATAAAATTAATCTTGATTAAGATATGATTAAACTAAAAATTTTGTGATTAAAAGTGACTAGGAACTTTAATCTTGTTTAAATAAAGTTTGTTAAAAAGTTAAGAATATAATTACATAAGTTTTTCTTAATCTAAAAAGGAGATAAATATATATTTTTGATAAAAATATATATATTTTGAAATCACCAAATATTTTGTATGTATATATTTTTGTATAAAAATATGTTTAAGTGTTCAACTTTTGACAAAATAATATATATCGGGAAATTTGGACAAACTCGGAAAAATTCGGACAAAATAAAATATATGGTATAAACGAAACAAACGACAAAGACGAAACGAATAAAATAGTCGACGCGAACCTAACGGTCAAAACGAACAAATAAAACGATACACTTATATTACTAGAATTTTAAATATATATAACTTATAGTTTTTATAAATAAATTTTTATAAGTTATAACAAATACTAGTAAATATTTTTGGATAAGCCCAACTAAACAATTATTATACTAAGCCCATTTTTATAAAAACTATATTGGGCTAAAACTATTTTTATAAAAATATATGGACTAGCTCACTTTCATAAAATTAACTTTGGGCTAAGGCCCACTTGTATAAAATTAGCTTTGGGCTAAGGCCCACTTGTATAAATCAAACTTGGGCTAAGCCCAGTTGTATAAAATCAAACTTTAGACTAAGGCCCACTTTTATAAAAATAAACTTTGGCTAAGACCACTTTTATAAAAGTTTACATGGGCTAGACCCATTTAAATAAAAGATAACTTTGGGCCAAGCCCACTTTTATAAAAAAAAATGGGCTAATCTATTTTCTAAAAAAACTAACTTTGGGCTAAAACTCACTTTTATAAACCTATTGGGCTTAACCTACTAAATAAACAAAATTAGTTTGGGCTAGGCCCACATACATGAAACGAATTGGGCTAGGCTCACAAAAAGTAAGCAAATTTGGGCTAGGCCCATACTTATGAAAGCTTTTGGGCTAGGCCCATATATAATGAATTATTATATTGAGTTATTTACAATTAAATTATGGACTAGGTCCATTTACATATAACCAATCTAATATATATCTATATATATATACATATAATATATATATATATATATATATATATTAAATAAAGAAAAACCAACAATTACAAGTATGAAATTCGAGATAAAATACTTGTACGAAAACAAACGAAAGCCTAAGTGTCTAATAGACTAGAACACTTGTAGGTCGAAAAACGAACGAAGTATCAGGAATCGAATAGAGATTTGCACGGAACGCAAATCTGTGAGTTCATGTTTCCCCTTTTATTTTAACGTTTTTATGGTTTTAAACGTGCGGGGATGTATACATGTTACAATTAATATAGCTGGGAAAATGAAAATATTTAGATCACATGTGAATAAGGCTCAAGCATTGGGGCCATTAATGAAAGACAAGTACCGAGGAACAAGGGGATAGATCCATTGGGTTTGGGCGAGCTCCACTCTATTACGGCAATAATAACATACCGTATTAGAGTGCTTTTGTGTCTAAAACGAGTGTCTCAGACACATAATAAATCGTCAAGGTTTGGTTTCCACCTTATTCGGCATACAGATTAGTGTCCTTGCAACACACTAATGATCTTACAAGTTTCATTAAGCTATATTAAACAAGTTTATTTCAAATGTTTTTGATAATTCATTTGATACAAAATTTATAACATGAATTCACCTGCTTTTGTTGACATTGTTTTCAAAACTAACATGTATTACAGGAAACTAGTGGATGGCTTTCGGGGAAAAATCTTGTTCGTTTGTTGTGAAGGCAAGATGTTATGTTTCATCCAGTCCTTGTTATTATGCTTTACAAACTTATGTCTAAATTTTAAATAATGTTGTTAAACTTGTGGTTTTTTTTGAAGACAAAAGTTTATATGTGAATTATGGTTAAAGAAAAGTATGGATGAATGTTTTGTAATGTAATACAATTGTCGTTTACTTGGTTGAATGAAACGATTGCCGCTCTGGCCACACCTCGCGACACGCTTCCGCAACATCGAAAATCAGGGTGTGACAGACCTGGTATCAGGGCTTCAATTGTAGTGAACTAAGATTCTTTTGAGTCTAGTCTACAATTTCAAAATGCTCTTTTATAAATTTTTGTGAGTCGTTTACAAAAATTGAAATAAGTATTTTTGGTTTGTCATCTCGGGGAGAACTGTACACTAGTATCAAATGTTTAAAACAAAAACAATAGTGCAAGGTCATTATACAAAACTAGCCTATGAGAGATAGACACAATGACAGTAAGTTGAGTTGAATTATGATTAGAAAAACTTACATTGAAACTTAGTGATTGCCCGATTATTTATCTTTAAACAAAATTATTTATTAACAAAAATAAGTTGTACGGATTATGTTTGCCAGGACCATGTCTTCCGATAGTAGCCTTTCAGACACCGAGTCTATGAGTTCTGACCCTAGGATATATTATATACCACTAGACGATCTACTCCAACCAGTCATTATCATTTCTGACGACTTGTCAGATCACGATGATTCTGACGATGACTGGATGGACGATGATTTCCAGCCTTTTGCCTTACCCTACCATGTACCCGATCCCATTCACGGGGATATTCCCGATGATGATGTTTTAGCTTTACCACTCTTTGACCACCATATAGTTATCATTGGCCACCCCGAAGGTGAGCACATTGTAGAGCACCATGTTATACCACTTAACGTGGTAGATCCTTTTGCTGTCGATGTCGATGGAGATGACGATGTCATTCCTATTGTTCACGTAGATCACCTTGAGGATGATCTGGATATCGGAGATGATTTTGATCTCGCGCTACTGGAGGTAGCTACACATGAGCCTGATGTCATTGATATTACCTCATTTGCTCCATCGTCTCCGAGATCACCCTCACCCGAGCCCTCACCTGATACTGCTCTACCACCACTTCCAGATACTTTTCCCACTATTGATGATTCTATTACACCCATTTTTGTTGATCCCATACCATCTGATGCTATCACTACTGGTCACATCTACCCATCTGGACCATCTCAGTATTTACCTGGAGACGTTTCATTTACTACTGATCGTTTCATCTTCATCCTTTGTCTGGACCTTCACATTACTCTTTGGGCGGTACATCCTACTCATCTGAGTAGCCATCGTTTCACCATGTTGATGGATCATTACATATACCGCGTATACCCATTCCAGATCCTTTTATCACATCTGATCCTTATGCATCTTCTTACACTGCAGGACCCTCCCGAGTTATGTTCCCTGAGTCTAGTCAGTATGCGAGTAGACACCATCCCTATTCACGACCACCCACTATTGGAGGACCATCATACCCATCATCTCACCATACCAGTATTCACATTCGATCACCTCCACTTGGTATGAGCCTGTCTGATCCTATCATCCTAGTCATTTGCCACTGACCACCACCGAGTTTCGAGTCATGTCTTCTGAGATATGATTAGTATCTTATTTCGCCGTATCCGTGGGCTGGAGGCTCAGATTTCCACTTTGCGAGCATCTCAGAGTAATCCATCTTTGTCATCTCAGTTACCACCATTACCCACTTCGACACCTCCCGTGACACCATCTCTATCGACGACATCATCACCACCTTCGCCTGTTATACCACATCCACATTCTTTAGTGCAGAGTGTATTTCCATCCCACGAGGAGTGTATCCGTTCGCTCGAGGAGGAGGTCGCATACCTCCGGAGGATCATCCGTTCATCTCCACCTCCACCTTCACCGTCTGTCCAGTTGGTATATGGTCATACCTCTAGGGTAGGTAGTCATACCCAGTTTTGCTGAAGATAGAAGTTTTTGAAGATATATATGTCGTGAACTTGAAGATTTTGAAGAACGATGTGAAGGAAAATATCTACTTTATAATGTATTGTGTATGTCTTGTCTATCGGAGTGTTATAACTCCGAGTTATTTTTGTATCTTCACAAAAATGATGTATCAAGTTGACAGTATATATATAATGGTTGATGTTTATCTTTTATTTATGCATTGTTGATTGTTCATTTTTATGTATCTATTATGGTGCTTATAATATGGTGCCTATACATAAAAATTGAATTATATCAATATTATATACACTTATATTATATAATACTAATCCATGAAAGACAATATTTGTTTCAAATATATGTCTAATCACTTCTATATGTTTCATATATGAAGATCATGGCATCTATAGGAAGAGGTAGACCCCGAGTTAGACCATCGCCATTACCTACAACCCAAGCCGAGCTCGATGCTCTAGTGAATCAACGAATAACTGAAGCACTTGCGCATCACGAGCGCAATGCTGAGCCAAGGGTTCAAGAACCACCAAGAGTTCAGATGCCCGTAAATGGTTTGTTATTTATAAAATTACCAAAGTATGATCATTAATACTTATTTCTAACAATATATATTATTGATGATTCTTGAAATCTAACTATTTCAAGATGTACATACTAACAATTTTTAGATTGCAAACCCTTGAATTTTGATGGCACAGACGGTGCAGTAGCCTTTGTGCGTTGGATAGAAAAGACAGATTCCATGATTCGTATGAATAACTGTTCTATCAACCAGATTGTGTCATATGTATCAGGCTTATTTGTGGATGAAGCATTGTCATGGTGGAATTTACAAGTACAGACGCTTGGAGAAGCAATTGCTTATGCTATTACTTGGGATAGACTGAAGGATATGATGAGAGAGAAATACTGTTCTAGAGCCGAGTTACAGAAATTGGAAACCGAATTTTGGAACTTATCCATGATAGGACCCGATGTGTATGGTTATACACATCGTTTCCATGATCTTTCGTGAGTCGTTCCACATATGGTAACCCCTGAATTTAAACGTATCGAACGATACATTTGGGGATTATCTCCAGAAATTCAAAGTATGGTTACTTCGTCACATCCAACAACCATCACTGAGGTAATTATGATTGCAGTAAGCCTTACCGAAGAAGCGGTGAGAATGAATAAGTTTCGAGAAAGAATGCGGAGATGCCCAAGGAATCACATGTAGAATCAACCTCACATGGAAATAAGAGAAAGTTTACACCCTTCAAGAAAGGTTCCCGACCGAGTAACAAGAAGAAAGAAACCCCCACAGCAAAAAGGAACAAAGTATTCGTGGCAGCAGCGGAGACAGAACCGAGAGGTTATACAGGAAATGCACCTAGGTGCAACAGGTGCAATTATCATCATTATGGTGGATGCCGAACCACCAAATGTGATAAGTGCGGGAAGTTGGGACACCGCACCGAAAACTGCTGGAGTAATAACAAAGGAAATAGGAATGAAGGCAAGAAAGAAGGAGGTTATGGAAATGGAAACGACCGAGGAAGAAATCAAAGTTGTTATGGTTGCGGTGAATTGGGCCACTTTAGGAAGAATTGCCCAAAATAGAACAAAGACCACGGGCGAGCCTTTGTAATAGGAGCTCACGAGGCACGTCAGGATCCGAATGTGATCACTGGTACGTTCCCTGTCAATAATCATTTCGCATCTATTTTATTTGATACTGGCGTAGATTTTAGTTTCATATCTTTAGAGTTTAAAGATATACTCGAACGAAATTCAAATAAATTAGATATTCCATTCATTATCGAACTAGCGAATGGAAAGATAATTGAATCTGATGAAATTATTAAAGAATGTTCTTTAGAGTTAGGCGGACAAAAATTCAACATTGATTTATTACCCATCCAGTTAGGTAGTTTTGATGTTGTAATCGGTATGGATTTGTTATCCAATAATCAAGCCGAAGTCGTGTGTTGCGACAAAATTATTCGCATTCCACTTCCTAATAATGAAACACTTCTTATACATGGCGAGAAGAGCGAAACTCCATTGCGAATTATTTCTTGTATGAAAGCTCAAAAGTGCTTGAGAAAAGGATGTATAGCATTCTTAGCACACATTGTTGACAAGAAATCCAAGGATCCAAAACTTGAGGAGATCCCTGTTGTTAAGGAATTTCCTGAAGTCTTCCCAGAGGACTTGCCAGGAATACCACCCCAACGACAAGTCAAATTTCGCATAGACTTGATTCCAGGAGCTGCACCTGTAGCGAAATCCCCATACCGATTAGCTCATTTGGAAATGCAAGAGTTGTCCACACAGCTTCAAGAGTTGTTGGACAAAGGATTTATTAGACCAAGCTTCTCACCTTGGGGAGCTCTAGTTCTATTCGTAAAGAAGAAAGATGGAAGCTTTAGAATGTGCATAGATTATCGAGAATTGAACAAACTCACGATCAAGAATCGGTATCCGTTACCGAGGATCGATGATCTGTTCGATCAACTTCAAGGATCAAGTTTTTACTCGAAGATTGACTTAAGGTCAGGATACCATCAGCTTAGAGTGCAGGAAGAAAGTATTCCAAAGACAACATTCCGAACCCGTTACGGTCACTACGAGTTCCTTGTTATGCCATTTGGTATAACAAATGCACCAGCGGTGTTCATGGACTTAATGAACCGTGTGTGCAATGTAACATCCGTCAAAAAAACGGATTTACCAAACCCGCTCCGTTTATCAACCGAACAGTCAGTCAAAAATTTCGTTGCGAATTAAATGCCCAAAATATTTTTAAACGATACGTAATCGATTATTATACGGGAAAATATATTTAGTTTTTGAAAAATTGTTGAAAATCGCAAAATAAAAATAAAAGTCCTCTGCCGGGTTTCGAACCCGGGTCTGTACCGGTTCAACAACAAGACTTATCACTTAACACACAAACCACTGCGCCACTTGTTTTGTTTGTTAAATATTGAAATCATTTAATTCATAAAGAGACGTTACGAATTCAAAAACGGCGCCCAATAGTTCAGTCGTCGGAAATCCCGGAAATCTCGCGAGTTTTAACGACAATTTACGTTATAACGTAAACCATTACTAAGACATCGGTTATAACCGACGTCTGAGTCCGCGACCAAAATTATAACCGCCGGAGAAATTTAAATCAATGAATCCAGTTGGAAATCGGGCCAAATACATCGACGATTTGCCCTATAAAAACCACCTCGAACCTTTGCAAACACTTTCGATCAAAACCACACCCTTTCTCGGCGAAAACTCTCTCGCCGGAATTTTTCTGTTCGTCGCCGGAAAACCGGTTTCCTCATTTCTGAACCTCACTGAGCCTCTGAGCTTATACCGGAGATACCCACACCCTTTGTAAGCTTCCTGGAGATTCGCTGCTACAAGGAACACGTCGCCGGAGGTGATTGCTGTCGCCGGAGTTTCTGCCGGAAAACAGAGGAGTCCAGTCGGTATACCTCTTCGCTTAAATTCTTTTCTTTTCACTTATATCTCACCATGATGAACTGAAACACACTAAGAAACCGTTTAAAACTTCGAACCAGTCTGTTACCGATTCTGGTTAAATCTCAACGAGGAAGACGATGTTTCGATAGTTTATAAGTATAATTAAAATCAACTTATTACTCGGGTTAGACACACAGTCCAGCGGTGGACTGTGTGCACATAAAACGCAAAGGTCTCGAGTTCGAATCCCGTTTCACACACGCTGCCTTAATAAAAATCATTTTTTTTGTTTAACTGAACCGGAGTCGCCACTGGTATATGTTAAGTATATTAATAACCGGAATAATAACCAAGTTAGACACACAGTCCAGCGGTGGACTGTGTGTTTGTTTATATCACAGGTCACGAGTTCGAGTCCGGTCTTCTGCACCGACTCGGACAATTATCTATTCTTTTTAAATAAGGCAGAAAAGGAAATAACTAATTTGTATTTAAGTATAATAAAAATCGAATTATATAACATGTTAAACACACAGTCCAGCGGTGGACTGTGTGTTAGTTTAAGCCACAGGTCCCGGGTTCGAGACCTGTGGAGCGCACCGTCCGAATTGATTTAAACTGTTTTTAAAATAAAATGATTTTCGGTTTAAACTAATTAATATATATATATAATTAAAATCAGACATATAACGGGTTAGACACGTAGCTCAGTTGGTAGAGCTGCGTGCACGCGTACGGGAGGTCTCGGGTTCGAGCCTCACTCAGCGCACTTGTATTCCGAATCGAACCGGTCAACGGTCAGGTCAACGGTCAGAGAAAAAAAATCAAAATTTTTATTATTTTTATTTAATTATTTTAATTAAAAATCAATTAAAAATACTTAAAAATAACATTTTTAAGGTTAGAAAATAGCCTCAAACTCACAAAAATTCACCCAACAATCTTATTAAAATAGATTAATAAAATCCGTTTACTTACCAAACCATAATGCGATTTATCTAGGTTAATCTCACTCGTGGTTAAAACCACTTCGCGTACATTCAACATCATCAACCGAACGCACCCACTGTGAGTGAATCTTACAACTCCCCCTTTAAATTACACGTTTTGGGGTGTGTCATGTGTTATGAAAATAATTAACTTATTTATTTAAACTTGTGCCATACCACATCATGACCTAAACTTAGATTGTTTATATTGTTGTGATTACTTATTTCCTTTTGTCAAATTATATGAAACTCAATCATTAGGCCCCTCAGTTCCTCGTGAGAGACGAGTTGAGCATCGCGTGCCTCTAAATGTCCCATTTTTGTTCATGTGTGTATCATTGAGTTTATATTATTTGTAGTTGTGTCATTCATATTATCATGGTTATGCAATTCATTCATTAGGCCCCTCAGTTCCTCGTGAGAGACGAGTTGAGCATCGCGTGCCTCTAAATGTTCCATTATTGTTCATGTGTGTTTCACTTAATATCTTATGATTGTTGATTAAGTTTACATCTATTTTTACTCATGTTTGGTTGTGCACATATTTCATAATCAATTTAAATAAATTTGTTCAAATGTTTTCCATAGGATTCACTCGCCAACATTATGTTGATCCAAAAACCCTTTTACACATGATACAGGTGAACAGGTTGAAGCAAGGAAAACATAGGATATGCCTTAGAAAAGAACAAAGAAGTTTAGATTGTTAGTTAGAACATGTTGTAACATTTATTGTAAATTTCAATTTAATTTGTATTAAAGAATATGAAACGCATAATAAATGTCATGAGCTTTGATGATAACCCAATCATGCCCCGATCACCTTTTCCGCTGCGGGTCGGGGTGTGACAGATTGGTATCAGAGCCATGACTATAGGGATATAGGATAGGTTATTAGACCCTTAGAGCCTATACTATAGTCTGCCTAAATTTTAATTGATTAGGTGGTTACATACAAACTTGTGATATTTATTTGTTTCATATTTGTTTACATTTCAGTCAAACATACATGCTTATATACATATTCATTATACATATATACATATTCATTATACATATATCGATGTTCATGTATTCAATTTATTTTCATACTCTCATTATCCAAAGATTTTGTGCAATTTTCAAATCTCATCAAAGTAAGTTCTGCGACGGGCATGTAGTAACTGGAAGGGTACAAGTACCGGTAGTCGGAACGTCCTGTCTAGGCTGGCATTCGTATAAATCCAATATAACGGACCAGTTTGCCTACCTGGGGACCAACGATGAGAGTACGAAGGACCTATTAGGCCAAAGCATGCCACACCAAACGTCGTTCGAACTAACCCTACTTTGAGGTGTCACCGTGTCTACACCTGGACACATTCCGAATATCACACGTTGTATACATATTTCTCGATTTTCTCCGGGTTTTTGTGTACGCAACCTGGAAAACCCGTGCGAACCATATGAAAAACCGGTATTCATGGGGGCCCACATGATTACACAGGTAAAGTATGGCAGCATGTAGGGCCTAACAGCGAGCAAAACCCAAGACATCCAATGGATGTAGTAATTTATTTATCTATAATTATTTTATGAATGTTCATTCTTGAATGCGACCCATGATCTCAAAAGCATCCAACTCATACTCTTGTCATGTATTCCTTGTAGATGTCTTCTAACCTCGCCCGTAGGAAGACGAGAGCAAGAAAAGCCCGCGAGCGCATGGCTGCCTTAATCGCTCAACAAATGGCTTCCATAATACCCAACATTGTAATCCAAGTTCAACAAGCACTTACCGTTAATCCTGTCAATCAAGCAAACCAAAACATTTTCAACTCTTCCCCAAATACCACTAAATGTACCTACAAGCACTTCAAATCATGCGACCCTCCGAAATACAAAGGAACTGAAGGCGTCACCGCACTCCTCCATTGGTTTGAAGAAATGGAGAACACATTTCTAAATTGCGATTGCCCTGACGATCGCAAAGTGCGATATGCTACCGGTCAACTATATGGGATAGCACTTACTTGGTGGAATACAAAGAAGGCCAAACGAGGCGTCGACGATGCTATGACCTTAACTTGGAATGAATTGAAGGAAATCATGACCAGACGTTTTTGCCCAAGGAGCGAAATCAAGAAATTAGAAGATGAATTTTATTCGTTAAAGCAAATGGAAGGAGACCACATCTCATACAACAAAAGGTTCCTCGAGTTACATCAAATGGTTCCCAACATGTTTACTCCCCTCTACCGTTTGATCGAGCACTACATTCGTGGTCTTCCGTCAAAGATTCAAGACCCTGTGATAAGTACCAAGCCTGCAACTTTGGAAGCAGCAATGGAGCTAGCAACAGAGCTCACCGAGAACCGAATCCGAAACAAAGACTTCAAGGAGGAGAAGAAGAAGGATAAAGAATCGACTGAAACCTCCGACTCCACTCAAACCGAATCCCCTTCTCAACCCAATCCTAAGAGAAGAAGAGTCGGGCGACTTTTCGCTGCTACCCAACGAAATCCACCAGTTTTACACGCCATACCCATCCGAGCTATCCCAATCACCCAAGTGGCACCCAACTCAGCTTACCCAGATAAGAAACCATATCTTGGACCTCACCCTCGATGCAACAACTGTTTTTATCACCACCCCCATACCCTACCTTGTCGTTTATGTGCAACTTGTGGACGCTATGGTCATTTGAGCAATGTTTGTCGCACCTTTCAAAACCAAACCTTTTCCCCTACTCAAAACATGGCCCAAACTTATCACCAACCCCAATACCCCATGTTCCCATATGCTCGAGCTGCGACCCTACCCACTTTAGAAACACATGCCCTCAATTGGTTAACGTTATCAACACTCAAGCCCAATCAAACCCAGTTAACCAAGTAAACCAGGAAAACCCAACCACTATGCCACCAGCAAGAGGAAGAGTCTTCAATATCAACGCCAATCCTGTCGAAGATAATGACGGCCCAAACGAAGATACTCAACTAGTCCTCTTCGCCGAAGATCCAGATAACTCCTATCGTTTAGTTTTATGTTTTTCTTTATCACATAGAACCAAACATAACTTAAGGATAAAGCCAATGAAACTTTGACGAGAATACGGTGGATACGCCGATGGTACTTCCTATATATAAGTATTCTTGTCAAAGGATCAGAAGCATTATCTGGCGGTTATGAGAGGCTCCATGTGTAGACTGTTAGAGTAATTATTGTATATTATATATTGTTTTCAGTATATGCATTTGCTGAGGCCGTGGCTCCCCATCCATTGAGGTTGAGTTGGATCCCCATTTTATTATGCGGTTGATCTTGGCGTGCCCGCACGATCGGCTCCGTTTGTTTGAGCCTTGATCGGTCATTTCATTTTCTATTTCAATACATGCAATACGATCGGCTCCGTTTGTTTGAGCCTTGATCGGTCATTTCATTTTACATTTCAATATATGCAATACGTTCGGCTCCGTTTGATTGAGCCTTGAGCGCACAGTTCAATTTACATTTCCAGTTCATGCAATACGTTCGGCTCCGTTTGATTGAGTCTTGAGCGCACATACAATTTCATTATCAGTATCTTGTGGTTGTGGTGTTGTTGTAGAGTCGCATAGAACTAATCATAATTTGCGGATAAAGTCAATGAAAATTTGACAAGGATATGGTGGATACGCCGATGGTACTTCCTATATATAAGTATTCTTGTCAAATGATCGGAGGCATTATCAGGCGGTTATGAGAGGTTCCATGCATAGGCTGATTGTGTGATGGTTGTTTAGATTAAGTTGTTCAATTTCAGTACATTCAATACGTTCAGCTCCGTTTGATTGAGCCTTGAGCGCACATACAATTTCATTTTCAGTACATTCAATACGTTCGGCTCCGTTTGATTGAGCCTTGAGCGCACAGACAATTTCATTATCAGTATCTTGTGGTTGTGGTGTTTGTAGTAGAGTCGCATCGAACTAACCATAACTTGCGGATAAAGTCAATGAAAATTTGACAAGGATATCGTGGATACGCCGCTGGTACTTCCTATATATAAGTATTCTTGTCAAATGATCGGAGGCATTATCAGGCGGTTATGAGAGGTTCCATGCATAGGCTGTTTGTGTGGTTAAGTTATTCATTTTCAGTACATGCAATACGCTCGGCTCCGTTTGATTGAGCCTTGAGCACACAGACAATTTCAATTTCAGTACATTCAATACGTTCGGCTCCGTTTGATTGAGCCTTGAGCGCACATCCATTTCATTTTCAGTACATGCAATACGATCGGCTCCGTTCGATTGAGCCTTGATCGCACAGATATATTTCATTTCAGTATTTTATGTTTGTTGTATTGGTTGTAGAGTTACAGGACTAATCATAATTCACTGATAAAACCAATGAAAATTTGATAAGAATATGGTGGATACGCCGCTGGTACTTCCTATATATAAGTATTCTTGTCAAAGGATCAGAGGCATTATCGGACGGTTATGAGAAGTTCTATGTAGGATTTATTAGTTTCTTGGTAACCAATCATAACTTGTGGATAAAACTAATGAAAATTTGGCAAGAATATGGTGGATACGCCGCTGGTACTTCCTATATATAAGTATTCTTGCCAAAGGATCAGAGGCATTATCAGGCGGTTATGAGAAGTTCCATGTAGGATTTAGTATTGCCTTGGTTGGAATTTGTGTTACATTTATATCATCATGTTATTTAAGGAGATTGGATTGTGTTCCATTTCTACATAAACTAACCTCTCCATCATAACAAACGAGAGAGGAACTTCCACCATTCAAACATATATGCTATCAGAATGTGGATTCAAATATTTGCTGTTGTGTTTATTCATGTTCAAATATTTGCTGATGTGTTTATTCATGTTCGAATATTAGCTGTTGTGTTTACTTATGTTCAAATATCAGCTGTTGTGTTTTTTATTTATGTTCCATATAGGTTGTAGTGTTAGAAGTTTTGCCTTAGGATATAACCATACTTTCCCAAACGTATCTAAACTCTTATGCATGATATCATTTTTAGCAAATCATTTCTGCTTATCAATACTTATACAATAGGCAACAAAAAGCGATTCCTGAATAGGGTACTTAACCCTTACAAGGAACGTTACCGCCTCGAACAAAAACTTAAACCCTTATTTTTCTAAGCATACAACTGTCAAACAAAACATCATCATTCTTTTAGTCAAATATATCGATTTAAATTTCGGGACGAAATTTCTAAAAAGCAGGGGATACTGTAACATCCGTCAAAAAACGGATTTACCAAACCCGCTCCGTTTATCAACCGAACAGTCAGTCAAAAATTTCGTTGCGAATTAAATGCCCAAAATATTTTTAAACGATACGTAATCGATTATTATACGGGAAAATATATTTAGTTTTTGAAAAACTGTTGAAAATCGCAAAATAAAAATAAAAGTCCTCTGCCGGGTTTCGAACCCGGGTCTGTACCGGTTCAACAACAAGACTTATCACTTAACACACAAACCACTGCGCCACTTGTTTTGTTTGTTAAATATTGAAATCATTTAATTCATAAAGAGACGTTACGAATTCAAAACCGGCGCCCAATAGTTCAGTCGTTGGAAATCCCGGAAATCTCGCGAGTTTTAACGACAATTTACGTTATAACGTAAACCATTACTAAGACATCGGTTATAACCGACGTCTGAGTCCGCGACCAAAATTATAACCGCCGGAGAAATTTAAATCAATGAATCCAGTTGGAAATCGGGCCAAATACATCGACGATTTGCCCTATAAAAACCACCTCGAACCTTTGCAAACACTTTCGATCAAAACCACACCCTTTCTCGGCGAAAACTCTCTCGCCGGAATTTTTCTGTTCGTCGCCGGAAAACCGGTTTCCTCATTTCTGAACCTCACTGAGCCTCTGAGCTTATACCGGAGATACCCACACCCTTTGTAAGCTTCCTGGAGATTCGCTGCTACAAGGAACACGTCGCCGGAGGTGATTGCTGTCGCCGGAGTTTCTGCCGGAAAACAGAGGAGTCCAGTCGGTATACCTCTTCGCTTAAATTCTTTTCTTTTCACTTATATCTCACCATGATGAACTGAAACACACTAAGAAACCGGTTAAAACTTCGAACCAGTCTGTTACCGATTCTGGTTAAATCTCAACGAGGAAGACGATGTTTCGGTAGTTTATAAGTATAATTAAAATCAACTTATTACTCGGGTTAGACACACAGTCCAGCGGTGGACTGTGTGCACATAAAACGCAAAGGTCTCGAGTTCGAATCCCGTTTCACACACGCTGCCTTAATAAAAATCATTTTTTTTGTTTAACTGAACCGGAGTCGCCACTGGTATATGTTAAGTATATTAATAACCGGAATAATAACCAAGTTAGACACACAGTCCAGCGGTATATGAACTGACAACAAAGTTGGTACCAGAACCGAACTCAAAATGACAAAATTATTAGTATGAAGAGCTATATTATTTAACGGAACAATAAAAATTGTACTAGAATTATTATGAACATAAAATTTTATAAGTTACACTATATATCAGTATTTCACCCGGTACAAGACCCGAACTAACTTTATCAACCAAACAACGAAACAACAAGACTAATAAATTATTTTGGCCTCCTATAACATCACTTTAAAGTGTGGGGGCATTAGGTTTTATAAAAACTTATATATAAATTTATTAAAGTTTATAAAAGGTATAAAAATTATATATTATTTATAAAAAAAACAAGTAAACCAACCCCCCCCCCCCAACACCCTCACGGAAACATGGGGGTCTCCCATGCCACTAACCCATCAACTTATGTATTGGAAAATTGTGGATTAAGTTGGTGTCTTAAGAGGTGTAAGAACATAACACAAAAACCAAATCAAAACCATTTCACTTCATCACTTTCTCACAACACCAAAACTCAACATTTCTTCTTCCATTTTTGCTCCAAAAATCGGCCAAGTCTCATCCATATCATCTTCAACTTTTAAAACCAAACACAAAGAAATCAAACTTGCATGAATAGCTAAAGTGTTTGCAAAGATTAAGAGCTCACTTTGGAAGCTTGGAAATCTTGATCAATCCATTTTCTTCAACTCTTAGATCATCCCTAGCCTTGTGCTAGTAGTAAGATCTTAAATCTTGTGTTATATTTTTTATTTTATAAAATTTCACAAGATCATCATGAAAATTATATAAAAACCCACTTGAAAAACACTAATAAATATAAGATCACTAACATAATCATGTGATTTTCTTGATAAATTTTGAGATCTTGAAGTTGTTATGAAGTAGTAAACTTGAATCTTGCAAAATTATGAATAAAAAGGTGATCTAAACACATGCATGTTTAGATTAGCAAGATTCATTAACAAAATATGTCATGAACATAATCTCATACTTTAAAGATGATCATACATGAACTAGATCATTAAATAAAAGATATGATTTAAATTTTTTTTGTTTATAAGTGATAATAAAGTTTCTATTTTAAGAAAGATTAAAATTATAACAAGTTCATGACATTTTGTTAATACATTTATATAATATTTGTGATTGATGATGATTTGAGTTAGTTTAATTACTTAAAACATGTTTATATAAACATGGGAAACTTATATTTTTAAAGGAAACTATGGCAAAATTTTTATAAAATTAATCTTGATTAAGATATGATTAAACTAAAAATTTTGTGATTAAAAGTGACTAGGAACTTTAATCTTGTTTAAATAAAGGTTTGGTTAAAAAGTTAAGAATATAATTACATAAGTTTTTCTTAATCTAAAAAGGAGATAAATATATATTTTTGATAAAAATATATATATTTTGAAATCACCAAATATGTGTATATATATATTTTTGTATAAAAATATGTTTAAGTGTTCAACTTTTGACAAAATAAATATATCGGGAAATTTGGACAAACTCGGAAAATTCGGACAAAATAAAATATATGGTATAAACGAAACAAACGACAAAGACGAAACGAATAAAATAGTCGACGCGAACCTAACGGTCAAAACGAACAAATAAAACGATACACTTTATATTACTAGAATTTTAAATATATATAACTTATAGTTTTTATAAATAAATTTTTATAAGTTATAACAAATACTAGTAAATATTTTTGGATAAGCCCAACTAAACAATTATTATACTAAGCCCATTTTTATAAAAAACTATATTGGGCTAAAACTATTTTTATAAAAATATATGGACTAGCCCACTTTCATAAAATTAACTTTGGGCTAAGGCCCACTTGCATAAAAGTAACTTTGGGCTAAGGCCCACTTGTATAAAATCAAACTTGGGCTAAGCCCAGTTGTATAAAATCAAACTTTAGACTAAGGCCCACTTTTATAAAAATAAACTTTGGCTAAGACCACTTTTATAAAAGTTTACATGGGATAGACCCATTTAAATAAAAGATAACTTTGGGCCAAGCCCACTTTTATAAAAAAAATAAATTGGGCTAATCCATTTTCTAAAAAAACTAACTTTGGGCTAAAACTCACTTTTATAAACCAATTGGGCTTAACCTACTAAAAAACAAAATTAGGTTGGGCTAGGCCCACATACATGAAACGAACTGGGCTAGACCCACAAAGGAAGTAAATTTGGGCTAGGCCCATATGTAATGAATTATTAGATTGAGTTATTTACAATTAAATTATGGACTAGGTCCATTTACATATAACCAATCTAATACATATATATATATATATATATATATATATATATATATATATATATATATATATATTAAATAAAGAAAAACCAACAATTACAAGTATGAAATTCGAGATAAAATACTTGTAGGTCGAAAAACGAACGAAGTATCAGGAATCGAATAGAGATTTGCATGGAACGAAAATCTATGAGTTCATGTTTCCCCTTTTATTTTAACGTTTTTATGGTTTAAAACGTGCGGGGATGTATACATGTTACAATTAATATAGTTGGGAAAATGAAAATATTTAGATCACATGTGAATAAGGCTAAGCATTGGGGCCATTAATGAAAGACAAATACCGAGGAACAAGGGGATAGATCTATTGGGTTTGGGCGAGCCCAACTCTATTACGACAATAATAACAGATCGTATTAGAGTGCTTTTGTGTCTAAAACGAGTGTCTCAGACACATAATAAATTGCCAAGGTTTGGTTGCCACCTTATTCGGCATACAGATTAGTGTCCTTGCAATACACTAATGATCTTACAAGTTTTATTAAGCTATATTAAACAAGTTTATTTCAAATATTTTTGTCATTTGATACAAAATTTATAACATGAATTCACCAGCTTTTGTTGACATTGTTTTCAAAACTAACATGTATTACAGGAAACTAGTGGATGGCCTTCGGGGAAAAATCTTGTTCGTTTGTTGTGAAGTCAAGATGTTATGTTTCATCCAGTCCTTGTTGTTATGTTTTATAAACTTATGTCTAAATTTTAAATAATGTTGTTAAACTTGTGGTTTGTTTTAAAGACAAAAGTTTATATGTGAATTATGGTTAAAATAAAAAGTATGGATGAATGTTTAGTAATGTAATACGATTGTCGTTTACTTGGTTGAATGCAACGATTGCCGCTCTGGCCACACCTCGCGACAAGCTTCCGCTATATCGAAAATCGGGGTGTGACAACAACAACGTCACACCAAAAAATTAACTGGAGTTCGGTATCAACAATATGTGTGTTAAGGTGTAGTTTTTTTGTTTCTACCGCGTTCCTTGAGTTTATCAAGAATCATCTGGGCGTCTCTATTGCCTATAAAATATCGAATATCACACCCACAATTCTTGTAGTCGACAACCGTACCATGCACATTTTGGTGACCACCTTTTAAACCTACATGTACTTTGTGAGACTTGGTAGGGCCAAGATTAGCGTTACGGCATTTTACGATGAACTCTTGTGTTGAGAAGTCAAGCTTCCTCCGCTTCAAAGATAGATCAAGATTTTCGGGTGTTGTAAACCCATGGTTGTGTTGTTCCACAAAGTCATATATCTCGTACTCAGACGAGTTTTTTATACGGACAAACTTAACACATGCCTTGCAATCTGTAACTTTAACATTCGAACGTCTCTTTGGGGAACAAGAGTTGATTTGATCAACGATATTTGTCACACCCCGACCCGCAGCGGAAAGGTGATCGGGGCATAATTGGGTTATCATCAAAGCTCATGACATTTATTATATGTTTCATATTCATTAATACAATTTAATGGAAATTTACAATAAATGATACAACATGTTCTAACTATCAATCTAAGCTTCTTGGTTCTCTTCTAAGGCATTTCCTATGTTTTCCTTGCTTCAACCTGTTCACCTGTATCATGTGTAAAAGGGTTTTTGGATCAACATAAAGTTGGCGAGTGAATCCTATGGAAAACATTTGAACAAGTTTATCTAAATTGATTATGAAATATGTGCACAACCAAACATGAATAAAAATAGATGTAAAACTTATTCAACAATCATAAGATATTAAATAAAACACACATGAACAATAATGGAACATTTAGAGGCACGCGATGCTCAACTCGTCTCTCACGAGGAACTGAGGGGCCTAATGAATGAATTGCATAATATGAAAATATGAATGACACAACTACAACCAATATAAACTCAATGACATACACATGAACAATAATGAATTTGATTTGAAGCACGCGTTGTTCAACTCGTCTCCCACGAGGAACTGATGGGCTTAATGAATGAGTTTCATATGATTTGGCAAAAGGAAATAAGTAATCACAACAATATAATCAATCTAAGTTTAGATCATGATGTGGTATGGCACAAGTTTAAATAAACAAGTTAATTATTTTTATAACACATGACACACCCCAAAACGTGTAATTTAAAAGGGGGAGTTGTAAGATTCACTCACAGTGGGTGCGTTCGGTTGATGATGTTGAATGTACGCGAAGTGGTTTTAACCACGAGTGAGATTAACCTAGATAAATCGCATTATGGTTTGGTAAGTAAACGGATTTTATTAATCTATTTTAGTAGGATTGTTGGGTGTATTTTTGTGAGTTTGAGGCTATTTTCTAACCTTAAAAATGTTATTTTTAAGTATTTTAAATTGATTTTTAATTAAAATAATTAAATAAAAATAATAAAAAATTTGATTTTTTTCTGACCGTTGACTGACCGTTGACCGTTGACTGACCGTTGACCGGTTCAAATCGTGCATCTCAGTGCGCTGGGTGAGGCTCGAACCCGAGACCTCCCGTACGCGTTCACGCAGCTCTACCAACTGAGCTACGTGTCTAACCCGTTATATATCTGTTTTTAATTATATTTATACATTAATTAGTTAAAACAGAAATCCTTTATCTTTAAAAACGATTTAAATCAATTCGGACGGTGCGCTCCACAGGTCTCGAACCCCGGACCTGTGGCTTAAACTAACACACAGTCCACCACTGGACTGTGTGTTTAACATGTTATATAATCCAATTTTTATTATACTTAAATACAAACTATTTGTTTTCATTTCTGACTTTATTTAAAAAGGTTAATAATTGTCCGGGTCGATGTAGAAGACCGGACTCGAACTCGTGACGTGCGACTTAAACATACACACAGTCCACCGCTGGACTGTGTGTCTAACTTGGTTATTATTCCGATTATTAATATACTTAACATATATCATTATGACTCCGGTTCGGTTAATCAAAAAAATCATTTTTATTAAGGCAGCGTGTGTGAAACCGGATTCGAACTCGAGACCTTTCTGTGTTTATTGTGCACACAGTCCACCGCTGGACTGTGTGTCTAACCCGAGTAATAAGTTGATTTTAATTATACTTATAAGATACCGAACTTCATCTTCTTCGATGAGTTTTAACCAGACTCGACAACAGACTGGTTCGAGGTTTAAAACATGTTCTTTAGTGTGTTTCAGTTCATTATGGTGAGATATGAGTGAAAAGATAAAGATATTAGGCGAAGAGGTATACCGACTGGACTCTCTGTTTTCCGGCAGAACTCCGGCGACAACAATAGGCTCCGGCGTCAGGTGTCTTGCAGCAGCGAGTCTCCGGAAAGCTTACAAAGGGTGCGGGTGACTTCGGTATAAGCTTAGGAGGTTCAATAAGGCTCGGAAATGAGGAAACCGGTTTTCCGGCGACGAACAGATTAATTCCAGCGAGTGGAATTACGCCAAGAAAAAGTGTGGTTTTGAGCGAAAAGGTTTGCAGTGGGTTGTGGGTGAATTTATAGGGCAAATCGTCTAAGAACTTGGTCTGATTTCCGACTGTATTCATCGGTTATAAAAACTCCGGCGGTTATAGAAGGTGTCGCGGACTCAAACGTCGGTTATAACCGATGTCCTAATAATAGTTTACGTTATAACTGAAAATGTTGTTAAAAGCTCGCGAGATTATCGGGATTCCGACGACTGAACGTTTGGGCGCCGATTTTGAATTCGTAACGTCACTTTATGAATTAAATGATTTCAATATATAACAAACAAAACAAGTGGCGCAGTGGTTTGTGTGTGTGTGTTAAGTTTGTTTGCTGGATCGGTAGTGACCCGGGTTCGAAACCCGACAGGGACTTTTTATTTTTATTTTGCGATTTTCAACAGTTTTTCAAAAACTGAATATATATTCCCGTATAATAATTGATTATGTATCGTTTAAAATTATTTTGGGCATTTAATTCGCAACGAAATTTTTGACTGACTGTTCGGTTGATAAACGGAGCGGGTTTGGTAAATCCGTTTTTGACGGATGTTACAATATTATCTTTCCGTTTAGGTTTGTTGGTTCTAGAACATACGGCATATCTCCTATTCGTAACAATAATGTCTCTTTTTTTTTTCTTTTTGTGAAGTACCAAGACGGGTACCAAAACCGGCAAGTTGTGCATACTCTTCATACATAGCAATAGCTTCTTCAATAGTACTAAATCTAGCTTTAATAAATGGTTTGAATCCGGGAGGGACGGTTGGTGTCCAGTACCTAGTACCATTAGGAGTTTCGTATACGTTGCTGGCAGCTGATTCTGCAACTGGTTAAGATCCAAAAAAGTAAAAACAATTTATGATAAAAAATAAGATTACAACTTTGAGTAATGTTCAAAAGTAAATTAGGTAAGGTAAAGAAAATTTAAAACAAGTTCATCACGGATTTTCTGCTACAGTCCTTTATAAACTTTATACACATGTGTACTGTGATATGGATATAACACAGTTCACAAGTGTACTTAACTTTGACATGTAGACGAATACATCAATATTACTGGCAGATGTGTAATAATATACACATGTGTACTGTTTTGTAAAAGACTTGACAATTAGTGGCTGGCATATACAAAACGCATACATAACGTCATTGTACACATGTGTTCTGTTCTGCAAATACTTGACAATTAAAGAAAACAACACAATCATATATACAATACGGATGAAACAGCAGGTATGCTCATGATAACAAGGTCTGGCATATACAAAAAGCATAGATCACCTACAGGTACACATGTGTACGGTTCTGTAAAAGACTTACCAAATACATCATACCAGGCAACTAAAAGTACCAAAACGAAAAACAACAAATATACTCATGTGTCCAATCTGCATCGATCTTACTACAACAGCATAACTACAAACACCACGTATTTCACTCATATAAAACCATACACTGAATTATCGCAAATATAAACTTTCAGATCAATACAATTCACGAATATAACATCAAACAAAACTGACCCAACGAAGAACTCCACAATTAAACCAGTATATAACATGTCGAACGGATAAATTATACGAAAAAACACAAAAATATCACGCACCTGGTCGATCCAATGTAGTAACGAAAACATTACCGACAGGCTGATCGTTGACTTCATCATCGTTCACCATTGACTTGTTCATATTTGTTATATGTTCATCCATAATAAGAAAACAATAATAACGAAAAGATGTAACAAATTACGGATTAAAAACTGTTCGAACGAATTGGAAAAAATCTAGGATTTATCAACGATTTCGAAAGAAATAAATTGTAAGAATAATAACGAAATATGTAAAATATTCGGATTAACAAACTGTTCTATTGAATTGGAACGAAAACTGGGAATTCACAAATTTTTCGAAATATTTGTTTTGTTGAATTGGAACTAAAACTGGAAATTCACAAAAATTTCGAAAATATTTGTTTTTGTAACTGAATAACTTGTTAAAAGATTATAAAGATGATTGTTTTTTATTTGATAATATCTAGATTTTAGGAAACCTTGTAACTACCATTTATAATTTTGTTTAAAAAAATTGAAAAAATAAAATAATAAGTTAAATTACCATCCTATCCTTGATAATTAATAAAGAGACCAATGGTACAGATTAGTTCACCCAGTTCACTATGAAAAATTTGTTCACAAATGATGCTAATCCTATATATATATATATATACATATATATATATATACATATATATATATATATATATATAGTTAAGGGTTCAAATGAGAAGAATTTTTTTATAAGAAGAAAAATAAGAAGTTTCAACCAATAAGAATGTTTAATTTTACTTAATTTAATATATGTATGTAATTTAATATAAGGTTATATTTATAAACTTACATAGATCATTAGTTTTAGTCTTCCTCTTTAATACCTAAATACATTAAATTTGTTACTTATTTTCAAAGTATATAATTTTTCAAAAAATAAAAAAAATATTTTATAGTGTAGGACAAATTACTAGTTGTGTAGGATAAATTTAAATATGTTTTTAAATATATGTAGGATAAATTTCGAAATGTGTAAGATAACTTTTATGTGTGTAAGCAAAAAAACAGTATAGAGAATGATAGTCTTTATGAGTAATTAATTACTTAAAAATTGTAATAGATGAGATAAAAGAAAAACTATTTAATATTTTACAATTACACCATTTGTTCTTTTTTTCTCAATTAAATTTTCTTCTCAAATGAACATTCCCCTACACACACACACACACACACACACACACATATATATATATATATATATATATATGTGGTAGGGTTCATTTGAGAACCACTCTTATTGCGAGAACCACGAGAACCAATGTGAAAAAAACAAATAAACCCACCCACCATCACCCAAAACCTAAACACCCACCCCCACCCCACCACAACCCAAAAACCTAAACACCCACACCCACCCCGCCCCCTAAAAAATAAAAAAAGTAAAAATAAACTATGTCTCACCAAAAAAACCTCATGTGCATCGGTACTGTTGTTTAGTTTTTTTTGACGAAATTTAGCGATTTTTTATATAAAAAATTATTTTTGTATGTTTTTTATTTTTTTTTTGTTATTTTTGGTCGTGTTCACATCGGTTCTCGCGGTTATTGTAATAAAGGGTGGTTCCTAATGGATTCTTATCTGTTACATATATATATATATATATATAAGCGCAGGATCTAGAGAAAATGTCTATAAGTGTGAAAACGGTGAGAACGCCTCTCATCCGTTGGATCAAAACAATTTATGGATTAGATTGGCACGGTGGCGTTTTCGTACATAACATCAACTTTATTAGGTGGACGCGCTTCATTAAGGGTAAAGGGTCTTTTGACTTCTCTAATACAAAATGCTAAACTCATACATAAAACACCATTAAACTATGAGCCATGTACATCAGTCCCTTCTAGATGAAACCCCATCTTTATCTAAAACGTCATTCATACAAACACCAAAAATTAATGACGGGATGCGTTACAGTATTAAAAGAAAATGCTGAACAAACAATAGCTGAAACTTTATTACTAACATTTATTATAAAAATATCCGCCTAAACTATGCGCCAAACATATCATTATCTAAATGATGTTAACATCCCTTCCATTGATCATACTTAAAAAACGCCATTTTTAACCAAAACGCCAAATTCTAAAAAAGCTCTGAAAAAAGAACAAATGGCAAACATCGTTTCATGAAAATTCAACACTAGAATCAATAAATTCGTAATCCTCTTTGACAACAGAAAAAGAGTGTTTGTGAAAACCGTCAAAGCCATCCTGAACTTGTACGAAGAAGTTCAAAGGGGGATCCTAGAACTTGACATTTCTCTTGAATAACCTCTGTGAGAAAACACAGACGGTTATACGAAGATTAACCAGAATATTTGGATCGTACCCTGCAAATCCAATTGTGAACCCAGTCATCCAATCTTGGCATTATGATGAAAACATAGAGTTAGTGACTGTTGTATGGAACAATGGGGAGCAGGAAGCTTACACGATTGAAAATATCATGACCGAACAGATACTTGTCTTTCTACAGGAGTTATGCAACGCAACATGTTTGAACACAGACATAACCCTAAAATTGGCGTTGGTGATTGGCATGTTCATATGAAGATGTCAAAGTCTTCAAAATGAAGCAATCAATGACAGTGAAGATTTGGATGAGAATTTTAATGAAGAATCAGAAGAAGAAAACGATGGGAGCGATGTATATTTCTCAGACCAGATCTCTTCTAACGAGGGGTTTGAATTTTTTTCTTCTTTTTTTTGTGTGTCATTTCCTGTGGTTTGTTATGTACTTTTTAATAAAATACTTAATTCACTATTTAGATATAAAACGCCAAAATCGCCACAAACGCGAAAAGTATAATAATTTCCTCTAATCACATATTATTAAAAAAATCCAAAAATTACAGATTATGAAAACAAGATGCAAGGGAATAGAACAAAGGATGGATGAATATGAAGATTAACATAAACGCCATGAATTGCTTTCATTTTATAATTTTGTGTTGACTAATGCATCTGGTTTAAACTATTGCATCTACTTGTTTCTAAACGCCATGAATATTAATTACAAGTGAAAGTCTGATATATGTTTCAAAACGCTATCTTTTTGTTTCAAACGCCATAATATTATTTTCCCTTACAAAGATTAATTAGTTGTATTTTGCTATCTTTATCTAAAACACCATTCATACAAAACGCCAAACTTAATGATGGGACGGACGTGTTACAAATTTAACAGATAAAGTTGAACAAACAGTAACTTAATGATGGGGCGTGCCATCTTTATTACTAAAATTTATTATAGAAAATTCCCGCCTAAACTACGTGCCAAAACATCATCTATAAACAACCTCAACAAAAGCAAACGCCATATTTTACTAAATACCATTCAATTTAAAACGCCAAAAAGTTAAAAAAAAAAAAAACATATGGCAAACCTCGTTTCTTGGAGATTCAGTTTTGTTCTCAATAAAGTTTCACTAAATGAGTTGGACAACATTCTTAACTAAGGATTAACAATGTTGTCTATCTCATTCAGCAAAATCGTTTGAGTTAATCCTCACTTCATTCAATTTATTTTTTCTCAATAAAGTTTCACTGAATGAGTAGGACAACATTCTTAAGTGAGGATTAAAAATGTTGTCCATCTCATTCAGCAAAATCTTATTGAGTATCACCTAATTAGAGGAATAAAGTATTTTTATTGACTGAAAAGTATTTTTTTTTTTGGCATTTATGTGTGTGTGATCTTCTATGATTTTTTATATACCTTACAGTTAATAATAAATACTTTATACTCTATAATTAAGTGCAAAAATGCCAAGCGATAATTGCCTCTAAACACACATGTTTGTTGTAAAAAGTGAAAAAAATTGACAAAAACAATAAAAAATGATATATAAAAATAACATTAAACGCCAAATAAGTATATATTGTGTGTTCTAACATGCTTAAAGATTGCATAAGAAAAAAGATAAAAAGCTAAACTATTCTTCACTTGCTCTCTAGATCATGTCAGTCTTCTTTTAATTACGTGCTTCTTGCATGTCAATGCATAGTGTTCAAAAGCTTTACAATCTTACATTGTCTTTCTTTCACACTGAGCTTCACTTTTGTTTTTGTTTTTTCAATTGCTTCCTCCTGTTTGGATTTCAAACACTTGCGAGATCCAGAACCTTTCGACTTATACCCAATAGGGACTCTTAACGGATTCTTGTCGTTTTGATATTGCCATGTTATCTCCGCAAATCTATACCTAGTACTAGGAGGAGAAGCAATAATCTGCTTAGTGATGTATTACCCATTCGGGTTATGATTAATTTTATATAACCCTTGTGATCAATTGGATCCTGGCTAAATATCACCAGTGCGGTGATGAATAAAACCTCCATTAGAGATGTATTTTATATAGCCCATGTGATCTATTTGATCCCGGCTACTATCATCATTGCGATGATAAATTAAACACCCATTAGTGATCTACTACCCTTTTGGGTTATGATTTATTTTATATAGCCTATGTGATCTATCCTGATCCCAGCTAATATCACCAGTGCGGTGACTAAACATCCATTAGTGGTGTAGCGCCTATGTGCCGTATCTTATGTCCATTAGTGACAGGCCTGTGTGCCATATCTTATGTCCAATTATGACAGGCCTGTGTGCCATACTTGATGTCCTTTGTGACAAGCCTATGTGCTATAAAATTGTCAAATATGACGATGAAAGTTGTGACATTGCAATCCCCTGTCTAGTAATGAATGGACTATGTCCATATTGTAATTTTCCTATGATGGTCCTATTAAGATGTAACACCCTGTAAAATCGTGTCCAATAGTATAGTGACACGTGTTGTATTTTTAAATATAGTCTGTTAAAGACCAATAAGGACTAAAGGCGTCAACATGCTCAAACTAAGCCTTTGAGTGACTGTCCGATGTCAACATGCATAAATTACAACCTCTGAGTGACTGATACGTCAACATGCTTGAAATTTGGCCTCTGAGTGACTGATATGTCAACATGCCCAGCCTCTGAGTGACATTGGAATCAACATGCTTATAATAAGCCTCTGAGTGATCCTTTGTGAAGTCCTAACTCTCATACATGCCATTTGTTGGACGAGAGGGTTCAATTTTGTAAATATATGAAAGTTGGATGATGGAGGGATTAAAAGTGTCAACATGTTAATTTATACCTCTAAGTGACCTTTTAACGAACCAAGAGCTCGACAATGTCCGGGCATAATCCCGGGTATGCCAAGTATTGGCTACGGAGGGCTAAAAGTGCCAAAAAGATGTTTAAAAGGTTTTTAGAAGCTTTAATAAGTTAAGGGGTTAAAAGCGTCAAACTTTGAAAGTGGCCAGCAGGCGGTCGCGGGCCGCGAGAGACCAGGCCTGGGTCTCTCGCGGGGCGCGAGAAGCCCTCTGCTGCAGAAAATTTGTTTGGTCTCCAAGCAAAACTCCAAAACCATTAATTCGAAACCATGGCTTCTCTAAACTGCTATGCCACGTTTTGGGACACTTGTAAGCTTCTTCTCACACCCCTAAACACCTGGCTTCACCTCCTCTGAGTTCTCAAACTATAAATAGGTGTTCAAGTGCTTCATTCTGCACCTTTCTAAATCATAAATCTTCTCCCTCCTCTGGAAGTTCCTAGCTGAAAGAAGCATGCAACTTAGTTCTCTTGCATTGTAGGAACCTCTTGTAAGTGTAACTTGCTCTTGCATTTTTGTTTATAGGCTTTTATAGCTAAAAGTCAAGCGTTTTACGGAAAACGCTTTGACTTTAGGTTAAGACCATTATGGTCTAGCCCTTGTTCGAAATGAACATGGCTAAGTGATCGTAATAAGGTAGGTGTTACTCCCTATAAAGGGCATCTCCTGAAGATCGCATTTGCTAGACCAATTGACGGGTCAAAGTTATGATATTAAAAAGTAAAACATGCCATTTTTTGGAAAAAACTATAAATTAATCTTATATATGTTATGGAACCTGTTTTGACACTTAAACAACTTGGTGATAATTATTAGAACATGTAAGAACATGTTCGGCTCGTCAATTTCAGTTCTAGGGTCGGTTCGCAACCGAAAGTTGCGAAGTTTAACTTCTGCTTTGACTTTCGATTCTGACCCGATTTAGATTAGTTACCTACTGATCTAAAGTTGCATTATGATTATAATATAATGTAGCATAACCCTCCGAGGTTATATTAAAGATCATAATCATAATCTAAGTTTATGCGCAAGTTCCATAATTATGCCAATTTTGACCAAAGGTCTTTTTTACATAAAAAAAGGTTTTAAATGGTAATGAACTTGAAAATGAGTTTTCTACTGATGTAATATTATAATTAGGATTATTTGGGATGTTAAACCAAGTTATAAACTGAGTTTTCAAACAAGTCCTTAAACAATGTCGATAAATGACGGTTTTAGCCCTTGTGGCTTATAAAATGGTTTTAATCAAATCTTTTCAAGGTAAATCATTTACCTACTGATATGTTATATTAAATAACACGTTTTAAACATTTTAATCTGACCTTAATGTCAGTTTTCGTAAACATCGCTTAAAAACGTCATTTTACGACATAAGCGTCGTTTCGGCGCATAGTATGGTTTTAAACCATATTATTGACCAAGACTTGTTACCTACTGATTTTAGAAGTTATTTTAAACATATTTACAGTAGGTACATGTTATAAATTCAGAATCCCAAATAAATTATAAACTATGTGTAAATGACAAAAATGCCTCTTCGGTGCATAGTTTGGTCATAAAAGATAATTTACACATATAATTGGTATCCTACTGATACTATATCATAAATAAAGTATTTTTCCAGAATACTTATGACTATAACATTAAATTATATTCAAGTTCCTTTATTACGGTATGAAATTACCAAAATGCCCTTATGTGGCATAATTTTGTTTTAAAACCTTAACGGGCCTACAAGTTGATATCCTACTGATATCTTAACTTATTTAAAGTATAATGGCATATAGAACTTGTTCATGACTTATCCGGTTACCCGATATCGCTGCTATGCGCACAGTTACGTATATGTAACTATTTTACGGAATCTAACCGAAACGGGTTTAACCTTGTCATTTAAGCCTCAAAATCCAGAATGTTAATAGTTTACCCATATTATACAAGTTAATGTACTTGTTGGGATTAAACTACATTCTATCCAATCATCGTTTAATCTAGCGTCATACGTTTTGATCAAGTACGCTAGTCGGTCTAAGTCAATGACTTAAACAAAACCGTTAGTATTTAATTGGTTCGTTTATGCCATAATCCAGACTAGAGACTTGCCGGTAAATGCTATTTGCACTTAATCCTTTTATGTACGGTTGAGTTATTAAAAATTAAAAGAAGACTAGCTCAGGTAAATACTCTCGACTTATTTCCCCTATACGGGCTTGGGTTACGGTAAATTATTACCGCTTGGTCGGAAATGGGATTAATCGAACGCCGGTTCGGGATAGAAATCCGCATATTCTGTTTTAATCAGTTTTGTTTGATAATTTAAACATCGGGGGTTAACTACCGTGTCCTGGATATCCTCGGCTCATTACAATCGAAATGGCCACGACCTTAATGCGGGTGTAGGCATACACCCGATAGACGCTCAATTATGCATTCCCACAAGGTTGGGAGGAATTGACTCCTTCGTGAGTCCAAAGTGGTGTGTACGTTAATTGTGTCTCGGTTTTCGTGCCGAGCCCCGTATGTATGAAAAACATGTAAATCTGTTAACAAGGTTGGACGGTCAATTAAACCAAGTTATAAAAAGAATTTTTGTGCTGATACGCACTTAAAACATTTTCGAAATGTTTTCAAAATGAGTCAGTTGGGTGTATTTACTAGCGAAAGCTGACGTATTTTCAAAAGACTAATATGCAGGTACAATACAAAAATAGGCCAGAAGTGCTCGGTAGTGATAGAGGATCTTGCAAATCCTAAATCTGCTCAAAGTCTGTTTTGTATTCTTTCCATGTACAATTTATGATCCGCCTGTTGATCTTATATTACAAGCTTCTATATTATCTTGTATTTTCGAACATTTGGTTTGTAATAGTAATTTTACTCCAAGATTTTCGCTGTGTCGTGTTTAATTGACTATGATGATTATCAACTAACGTCACGATACTCCCCACCCGGGCCCACGGTGTACGGATTTCGGGTTGGAAATCCGGGGTGTGACAGGGTTGGTATCAGAGCCAACGTTTGAGAGAATTAAACACTAGCCAACATTAGTCTCAAACTTACGCGAGCACATTCCTTAGACTTCCGAGTCTAGGCATTGACCTAGGATTACTCATTTCATTATTAAGTTATTAGTATTGTTTTTAAATTGATTTATAACAAGAAAATGGCGCCACGTGTACGAGGACAAAGTGGACGAGGAAAAGGACTAATGAGAGGAGGACCATCGGGACGCATTCCCCCTCAACCTCATAACTCAATGCATAACAAGAATCAGGAGATTCGTCTCCATGGCAACTAGCGAGACGTTCCGTCTCTAATAGACACTCGCCCTCACATTCCCAAAATTCTTACCACTCACACCACTCCTACCATTCTCACCATTCCCATTCTCATCACTCCTACCATGAAGAATTTAACCCCAACCATTATCTTAACACGCCTCCAGCCGATCAAAATCAGTTGGACCAACCACACCCTATGGATGAGGACTCCGACCCGGAGATGCCACCGTCGGGATCAAATGTGTATCCTATTGAAATTTCGAGCGATTCAAACTCATATGCCGAATCGCCCTACCAAGGTGCTAATGAGTGGGACCAATACTGGAACTAATTTACTTTCACCCACACTCCTTCTCACCACTCTCAACCACCTCCTGTTCAAGAAGATGTCCACATGGAACCCGTGGACCAAGCTCAACCACCACCTGAACCACCAAGAAGGAAGCGTGGAGCACGTATGTCGGTACGTGCCGGACAAAGGTCGGGATCGCTACCACCTTTCCCAACTCCTACCCCACAATTCAAGAGGACCCACAAATGGGTGGACCCTCTAATGTTCCACCTATAGTGGAACCAACACCAACACCTACTGTTCAACCACCACCAACAGGTTATACTAACCCAATTCTCACGTACCCAGACACGTCTGGATATGATCCTTTTAACCCGTCTACGCCGTAGACTATCAAGCGTGGTCGCAAGACCCATACATGCAGGCGGTTATGCACAATGCGCTTTACCCGTTTCCTTTCCCACCTACTTATCCACCGACTGGATATCCAACTTATGGGTACCAGTATCCGGTTATGCCACAACCACAACCTCCGCCATCACTTGAAGCCATTAATGAGGCCTTAGAAAGAATAAAAGAAATGCAGCAACAGGCGGAGAAAACGGAGAAGAAGACGAATAAATTCTTCAAGAAACTCTCCAAGTTGGTCAAGGGAAAGAAGGACGAGTGAAATCTCTTCTAATAAAATGTAGTCCCTGCGAGGACATTGTTGTTTTTGTTAGTCCCTGCGTGGACATTTTTATTCCTTTAAGTCCTTGCATGGACAAGTTTATTTCATTTTCTAGTATTGTAATTTCTAATCCAAATTTAATGAAGTACTTTTGGAATTATATATATATATATATATATCATCCTCTTTAAAACGAGCGTCTCGATTTTACTTGAAATTTATGCTCTCCTATATAATTCCAAAAGACCTTAATAGATTGATTATGCCAAGTGGCGTAACCACACATTGGCCAAGAAATGATAGTTAAGTACGAAGGGGTCTTCTATCAGGATAGTTAAGGGAAGTTATCCTTCTATCCGAGAGTAAGGGACTAGGTCCAAACCTCCAAGGTCGTTAAGGTCGAAGGTGACCGGGACCATACTCTTGGTACTCTTATGTAACATTAAGAAATGTTCATACTCTTGGTAGTGTGGCTTAAGGAACCACACTAGCCGTCAGGCCAATGTGCCCAATTATTTGTCCAATGGGACAGGCTGATATGCCATGTACATCTGATATGATATAGGCCAATGTGCCCAATTAATTGTCCAATGGGACAGGCTGATATACCATGTACATCTGATATGATGTAGGCCAATGTGCCCAATTAATTGTCCAATGGGGCAGGCCGATATGCCATGCACATCTGATATGATGTAGGCCAATGTGCCCAATTAATTGTCCAATACGACAAGCTGATATGTCGTACGTATTATGTCCTAAGTGACAGGATGATGTGCCATAATATATATATATTATGTCCAATATGACCGGCCAATGTGCCCAATTATTATGTCCATTAGGGACAAGCCTATGAGCTATATAATTGTCAATATTGACAATGACAGTTGTGACATTGCGATCCACTGTCCAATGATATATGGACTATGTCCAAATTTTAATTTTCCTATGATGGTCCTATTAAGACCTAGGCCAAATATAGATATGTTAAGCCTAAGAGTTGTGATGTATTCACACTAGTATAGGCAATGGATTTTTATATCCAATACTGAAAGCCGATATGGTTGATGCGCCATGGCTAAATGAAGTTTTATTGGTATATAGAAACCAAGACTTAAAGATGGATAACTCAAACGAAGCACAAAGTAGCGACAGGAATGCTGAATCTAACAAAGCTGAAAACAAAAATATAGATGATGAAAATTTTCAAGCTCGCATTGATGCGGCTGTTGAAAAGGCCATGGGAAAGTCCATAGAAAGGCTTAGTGAGTCGAGTGCCACTCGCTCTAGACCCTTATCTATTCCACCATCTTCAGCTCATAGGGAGAGCTCCGTTCACTCTTCAACTGTGAAGAGTTAACCAAAGAAAATAGATCTTATTAAAAAGTCCCGTTCTGTTAAGGACGGATGTACTTATAAGTATTTTGTGTCATGCAAGTCCCGAGACTTTAACAGGGAGAAATGAGCGGTAAAAGCCCTAAAGTGGCTAGATGAGATGGAAACGATTGTAGATATCAACAATTGTGCTGATAAGGATGTGGTCAAGTACGTATCACAATCCTTCAAGGGTGATGCCCTAACATGGTGGAAGGCCATGATTCAATCAACAGGTAAGGTACACCTGTACAACTTGGGATGGTCCAAGTTTGTTGATTTGGTAAAGGAAACTTACTGCCCAACCCATGAGGTGGAGAAGCTAGAGACAAACTTCTTGTCTCTTTCAACGAAAAACCTAGATTGTCGGAAGTACGTTTCTGAATTTAACTCCCTATCTAGGTTAGTTTCCTATTTGATCACCCCCGAATCCAAACGCATTACGCGTTTTATAAATGGGTTGGCGCCCAAGATAAAGGGCATGGTAAAGGCTGCTCAGCCTATTACCTATAGGTCTGCTGTAGACCTATCTCTTTCCCTCACTCTAGATCTGGTAAGACAAAAGTCAATTAGGACTAAAATTGATGGAAAGAGGAAAAGGGAGGATAATAACTCTCAAAGATTTAAAAAGAAAGGAAATTTCGGGTTCAAGAAGAACTAGAACGCGTCTAGTGACAAACCTCTGTGCAAGAATTGTAAATATAGGCACTGGGGACAGTGTAGTATAAATCCACAAACCAAACCATGTGGTATCTGCAAGAGAAAAGGGCATAAGACCTTAGATTTCAAGGATCTTAAAGATGCAGTTTGCTACAACTGCAACGAAAAAGGGCATATAACATACAATTACCCCAAACCTAAAAGTGATGATGCAAAGCCTGGAGAGGCCAAGAAGGGGAATGCCCGTGCCTTTCAAATGAATGTCAGGGAGGCCGTTAATGACAATAACGTCATAACATGTACATTCCTCATTAACAATATTTACGCTAGAGTTCTTTTCGATTCAGGTCGGATAAATCATTTATTGACCATAAGTTTAGTAAACTATTAAACTTACCCATAAGAACTCTAGACAAAATTTATGAGATAGAACTCGCCGATGGAACCTTAGAAACTGCTTCTTCCATTCTTGATGAATGCTCTATATCCATTAAGAATCATTCCATCCCTATCTCTCTTCTGCCAATGAAATTGGCGGGGTTCGATGTTGTCTTAGGCATGGATTGGTTATCTCATAACCAAGCCCGCATTGCCTGCGATAAACAGCTCATCGAGTTAAGACCCCATCTGGTGAAATGATCATCATACCCGGAGACTCACACTATGGATTGCAGGACAAGGTGTCATTATTTAAGGCATCCAAGTGTTTGAAAAGAGGCTGTGTCATTTACATGGCACAAGTTACTATAAATGAACCAAAGCCGAAACTTGAAGATCAACCAGTTATCTCGGAGTATTCTGATGTTTTCCCTGAATAATTACCAGGCCTACCTCTAGATAGGCAAGTGGAGTTCAGAATAGATATCATACTAGGAGCAGCACCCGTAGCTAGAGCTCCATATAGGCTAGCTCCAACCGAAATGAATGAGTTAAGAGTTCAATTGGATGAACTCTTGGAGAAAGGTTTTATTCAGCCTAGTTCCTCACCTTGGGGAGCTCCTATCTTGTTTGTAAAGAAGAAAGACGGTTCGATGCGAATGTGCATCGACTATCATGAGCTGAACAAGTTAACAATTAAGAATAGATATCCTATGCCAGGATCGACGATTTATTCGACCAACTTCAAGGGGCTAGTTACTTTTCTAAGATAGATTTGAGATCAGGGTATCATCAACTGAAGGTTAGAAGTGAAGATGTTCCTAAGACAGCCTTCAGGACCCGCTATGGTCATTTTGAATTCTTAGTGATGCCTTTTGGGCTCACAAATGCACCGGCAGCATTCATGGACCTCATGAACAGAGTCTACAAACCGTATTTGGATAAGTTTGTTATTGTCTTCATAGACGACATACTTATCTATTCTCGTAATCAAGATGATCACGAGAAACATCTTCGGTGCATCCTAGAATTATTAAGGCAGGAGAAACTTTATGCAAAGTTCTCTAAATGTGAATTTTTGCTTAGAGAAGTCCAATTTCTTGGACACATGGTAAGTGAGTGTGGTATCCAAGTGGATCCCGCTAAAATTGAGGCCATAATGAATTGGGAAGTGCCCAAGACCCCAACGGAAGTTCGTAGTTTCTTAGGATTGGCTGGTTACTATAGGAGGTTCATTGAGAACTTTTCAAGGATAGCCACTCCTTTAACTTCCTTGACCTGTAAGAATATTAGGTATAATTGGGGTCCAAAGCAATAAGAATCTTTTGAGATTCTTAAACACAAATTGAGCTACGCTCCTGTGTTATCTCTACCTGAGGGTGTTGAGAACTTTGTTGTCTATTGTGATGCTTTGCACACTGGCATGGGCTGTGTGCTAATGAAAAATGGCAAGGTAATTGCCTATGCATCACGACAGTTAAAGGTGCATGAAAGGAATTACACCACCCATGATTTGGAATTAGGTGTCATTGTATTTGCACGAAAACTGTGGAGACATTACTTGTATGGCTCAAAGTGTGTTATATACACAGACCATAAAAGTCTCCAACATCTGTTCAATCAGAAGGAACTGAACATGCGACAACGCCGGTGGATGGAAACGCTTAACGATTATGATTGCGAGATTCACCATCTAGGCAAGGAAAATGTAGTTGCCGATGCCTTAAGTCGCAAGGAAAAGGTTAAACCTACTAGGATTAACGCCAAGAGCATTGAGCTCAGTAGCTTGAGTGAGAAGCTACTAGATGCGCAGAAACAAGCCCTATTAGAGGCTAATATTCCTAATGAGGGATTAGGCGGAACTGTTGATCAATTAACGCCTGGAAATGATGGGATCCTAGGATTTAATGATAGAATTTGGGTCCAATCTTTGGAGGAATTAGAGATCTAATCCTCCAAGAAGCGCACAATTCAAGACACTCAGTTCACCCCGGTGGTGACAAGATGTATCAAGACCTAAAGAAGAATTATTGGTGGATGGGTTTGAAGAAATCCATAGCCACTTATGTAGCTAAGTGTCTGACGTGTTCGTAAGTTAAAGCCGGACATCAAAAACCGTCAGGACTTCTACAACAACTTGAAATTCCCACATGGAAATGGGAAATGGTAACTATGGATTTGATTACCAAGTTACCTAAGACCAAATGTGGGAATGACACTATTTTGGTCATAGTGGATAGGCTGACTAACTCAGCACATTTCTTGCCAATTAAAGAGACTTACAGTTCTGACAAATTGGCTAAGTTGTACGTGGACAAGATTGTGTCCCTACATGGTGTGCCAGTATCTATTGTATCCGATAGAGATACTAGATACACATCTCACTTTTGGAAAAGTTTCCAACAATCTTTAGGCACACGATTAAACTTTAGTACGGCTTACCATCCACAGACTGATGGTCAAAGTGAGCGTACTATCCAGACACTTGAAGACATGCTTAGAGAATGTGTGATTGATTTAGGTGGAAGTTGGGATGACCACTTACCCCTAATAGAATTCTCCTACAATACAGTTATCATACAAGCATCAAGGCTGCTTCTTTTGAGGCCTTGTATGGGAGAAAATGTAGAACGCCCGTATGTTGGGAAGAAGTTGGGGAGGCCCAACTATCAGGACCTGATATTATCCTGGAAACCACGGAAAAGATTGTGCAAATCCGTGATCATCTCAAAACTGCCAGGGATCGGCAGAAAAGCTATGCTGGCAAGAGGCGTAAACCTCTTCAGTTCCAAGTAGGGGACAAAGTCATGCTAAAAGTATCACCCTGGAAAGGTGTGATGCGTTTTGAAAGAAGGAAAAGTTAAGCCCTAGATATATAGGACCCTTTGAGATAATCGAACGTGTCGACACTGTAGCTTATAAGCTCAGGTTGCCAGAGGAGCTTAGTGGAATCCATGATGTATTCCACATATCTAATCTTAAGAAATGTCTAGCCAATGAGTCGTTAGCAATGTCGCACAAAGATGTGCAGATAGATGAAAACCTGAGGTTCGTTGAGAAACCAATTTCGATCGAGGATCGACAGGTTAAGAAGCTCTGAAGAAAAATGATACCTATAGTAAAGGTTAAGTGGGAAGCTTTTAGAGGTCCAGAGTATACATGCGAGGTTGAGTCCACTATGCGACAAAAGTACCCCTATCTTTTTGAATAAAATCTCGAGGTCGAGATTTCTTTTAAGGGGTTGAGGATGTAACACCCTGTAAAATCGTGTCCAATAGTATAGTGACACGTGTTGTATTTTTAAATATAGTCTGTTAAAGACCAATAAGGCTAAACGCGTCAACATGCTTAATCTAAGCCTCTGAGTGACGATCCGATGTTAACATGCATAAATAACAGCCTCTGAGTGACTAATATGTCAACATGCTTGAAATTTGGCCTCTGAGTGACTGATATGTCAACATGCCCAGCCTCTGAGTGACATCGGGATCAACATGCTTATCATAAGCCTCTGAGTAATCCTTTGTGTTGATACAGTTTTGTGTCTGTCGCTTGTTCTTAATTACAGTTGTAATTGTACGGTCTTTGCTCAAGTGTCTGTATAGGTTTGGTCATGATGAATAGATCGAGATATCCTTCTATCTTGATCTAGTATGACATCTTAGCTTGTCTGTGTTAATCAGTTGCATGTGTACATACTGATAAGTCTTGGAAACGACATGTCTACACACGTTCTCCAGAAAAATGGATTCTGTGCGAGTCAGAGTTTTTGTACGAATCACATGATTCGTACGAAATATTTGAGTAACTAATGTGTTACTTGTTTCGTACGAAATAAACCTTTCGTACGAAACAGTGTCTCGTACCAAATTCTGAGTAGTTTCTCGTGTGAAATAGTGTGTTCCATATGTCTAGAGTCATGATTCGTACGAAACTAGACAGACACTATATAAGCAGACATGCACCTCTCAGTGAAAAAAAACTAGTTAACTCGCGTGTGAGAGTTAGACTGACTAGACCGAAAGAACGAGCTAGCAAACTGATCTTTTGGTGAGATCTCTAAGTTAGCATTTCTGGTGTAGACGAAGACACAAGAACACAGCAAGTTTGTTTGAGTCATACGAGCATTGTGTGTATATGTTTGTACTTGTTCTCAATCATTAATCAAGATAGTGAATCTTTGGTTACCCCGTGTTCTTTACTTTGCTTTGGTTGCATGCATACTTGGATTCCGCACTTGTGTGTGTGTCATATGAACAAGGAACTGGTTTAACACCATCCGCAGGTGGACCTTCAAGTGGTATCAGAGCTTGTGCTCTTTCCTTGTTCAAAATCGGGCTTAGTTGTGTCTGAGCTAGTTTGAAGATTTCTGAAGTGTTCTTAAGCCTCCAGCAGAAACCTTAAGTTTTGGATAGATAACTAACTTAAAACTTGGTTAAAATCTGTTGCATACAGAAAATTTTATGGTAAAATTTTTCTGAAGAACACCCTTGAAGAAGAAATCTGCAAAAATTTGAATCTGATTAGTTTTGTAGGGTTGACATTTTCTGACTTGGATCTGGACTTGGACTATGAACTGTTAAAATCTGTGTTTTAACTAAAAGTGGGTAAGACAACGAGTAATTTCGAAAAAGCAGGTCTACACAAGAAAGGAAATTTCTCACCAAACCATTTCTGAAAAGATTCATCTGAAAAACGCTGAACAAAACATTTGGTGCGACTGAAAAGATTAGTGCGATTCATCTGATCCGCATGAAACATCTGTTCCGCACGAATCATCTGATTCGCACGAAACATCTGATCTGGTCTTAACAACTGTTTCGCACAAAACAGTTGTCTTGCACGAAACTGTTTTTATTGTTTTTCGTGTTTTTCAAAGCTTTGTGATTTTAAGAATTTGTCATATTTTAAAATCTGAAAATTTTAAAAGGTAATTATAATTTTGATACTTTAAGCCTTTATATTTTCATTAAACTAGAAAATATAATGAGTTCTAACCCGTGGGATTGGAGTTGTTCAAGCTCAAATCAGGAGTCTTCGCAAAGCTTTGCAACATCATGGGTAAAATCTTTGATGCTACAACATACAGCAATGATCTCTGCAAATCAATGGGCGTGTGTTGCAAATCAAAATCAAAGCATCCAAACTATGCTAATGAGCGAAAGTGAAACTGGGAGTAACAACCGTCCGCCCAAGCTAAATCATATGAACGATTATCCTTCCTGGAAAAGTCGTTTTCATACATACGTTCTTGGACAGAACACAGAATTGTGGACGTGTTTCACTACCCCCTATAATGAAGCACTTGAAGAAGCTGGATCAAATCCAATCTCATTGGGCAATCTAGTCGAAAGTGACAAGAAAGCTTATGATCTAGAGAAAAAGGCATTTGCTATCCTCACACAAGCTCTACATAAAGACATTTATCATCAGTTTGTGTATTGTACTACAACGAAAAATTTGTGGGACACTTTGGAAGCAAGAGGTGAAGGTAACACTGCTACCAGGAAGATTCGGCATGATCTACTCAAGAAAGAGTTTGAAGGTTTTATATTCATGGAGAACGAAACCTTAAATGATATGACCACTCGGTTTTATCATCTTCTCAGCGAAATGTACTCGTATAAAGTGTTAGCAGCACCACAAAAATTGTGACGCGATTTGCTGATGCTTTACGGGTCAATTTATTGATCTTTTAAAACATACAGGTGTTTTGGACTCAATTAGTATTTATGAATTTGTGCAGAAACTGGAGAACAAGAATGAAGAAGAACTCCGAAAGGCACAACGAGTCTCTGCTCCACAAAACCCTGAAATGTATTTTGGCGGTATAAATACAGGTACAAGCTCAAGTCAGCAACCGAAGCTGCAAACCGCGTTTGTGTCAAACATGAACCCTTTCCTACCCCAAACAGTTCAAACAAGTCAGTCTACAGGTTCAAGTAATCAAGCCTATTGATAGACTTTTGATCCGAAAGCCTTCCTTCCACAGCCAAGGGACTTAGCGCATAAAGCTCCACAGCAAACTCCTCAACAAGCTTTCTATGGAAGCAACACTCAATCTGCAAATCCCAACACTGTCAAACTTGACACGTCAAATCTCTCCAAAATTAACGTAGAAGTTGCACAGGAACATGCAGAACTTCTAAATACCATGGTCAGTACGTATTGTGGTTTAGTTGCAGGTCAAATACATCAATTTGACAAACGAAGAATATGAACAAATTGATCGAGATGAAATGGAGCTGATGGACATCAAGTGGGCATTTGCAAGTGCTATGAGAAGAGCGAAGGATTATATGAGAAGAACGGGTAGAACCAGTTGGAAAGCAAGAAGGATACAAAATACGGCTTTGACAAAACCGCCGTTACTTGCTTCAACTGTGGAGAAAGAGGTCACTTCAAGCGGGAATGCACAAGACCCAGCAAGGAAGGAAATCACAACCCCTTTCGAAATCATTCTAAACCATCCAACACAGCACAGTACAACAATGAAAGAAGAATAGTAGCTGTTGTAACATTCGTCAAAAACGGATTTTTCCTAACCCGTTCCGTTTATTAACCGAACAATCAGTTTAAAATTTCGTGGCGTATTTAATGCCCAAATTAATTTTAAACGATACATAATTAATTATTATATTGGAATATATAATTTGTTTTTGAAAAATTGTTAAAAATAATGAAATAAAAATAAAATGGTTCTGCCGGGTTTCGAACCCGGGTCAGTCAACCGGTTCAGCAGACTTAACACACACACACTCAACCACTGCGCCACTTGTATTTCTTGTTAATTATTAGAATCAATTAATTCATATCATGAATCCCAAATTCAAAAACCGGCGCCCAAATTTCAGTCGTCGGAAATCCCGACTAACTCGCCAAGAATTTACGATTTCTTCAGTTATAACGTAAACCTTAATCACTACATAGGTTATAACCGACGCCTGAGTCCGCGACACAAGCTATAACCGCCGGAGAATTTCTAACCGACGAATCGAGTCGGAAATCGGACCAAATTCATCGATGACCTGCCTTATAAATACCCCCTCAAACCTCTGCAAGCTTTTTCGCTCAAAACCGCACCTTTACCCGACGTAATTTCACTCGCCGGAAAACTTCTGCACATCGCCAGAAAACCGAACCCTTCACTTCTGAGCCTTACTGAACCCCCTGAGCTTATAACGAAGTCACCCACATCCTTTTCAAGCTTGCTGAAGACTCTCTGCCGCAAGACACAGGACGCCGGAATCTTTTGCTGTCACCGGAGTTCTGCCGGAGAAACAGAGAAGTCCAGTCGGTATACCTTACGCTTAAATCATTCATTCTTTTTTTTATATATCTCACATGTAATTAATCACCAGACACTAACGAACATGATTAAAACTTCGAACCAGTCAGTCATCGTTTCTGGTTATGACTGACGAAGAAGACGAAGTTTCGGTAACATATAAGTTTAATTTATATCAAGTTATAACTCGGGTTAGACACACAGTCCAGCGGTGGACTGTGTGCACATTAAACACGTAAACGTCTCGAGTTCGAATCTTGTCCCACGCATGCTTGCCTTAATAAAAATGTCCTTTTTTTCTAACCGAACCGGAGTCACCGCTGATATATGTTAAGTTTATAAAAACCAGAATAATAACCAAGATAGACACACAGTCCAACGGTGGACTGTGTGTACGTTTAATCACAGGACACGAGTTCGAGTCCGGGCTACCGCACCGGTCCGGGTAATTATTAAACTTTTTATTTAAGACAGAAATGGAAATGTTTGGTTGTATATAAGTATAATAAAAATCGGTTTATATAACAAGTTAAACACACAGTCCAGCGGTGGACTGTGTGTTAACATAAACCACAGGTCCCGGGTTCGAGACCTGTGGAGCGCACCGAGTCATTGATTAAAATCTTTTTAGAAATAAGTTGATTTTCGGATTAATCTAATTAATATATAAATATAATTAAAAACAGAAATATTTCGGGTTAGACACGTAGCTCAGTTGGTAGAGCTGCGTGCACGCGTACGGGAGGTCTCGGGTTCGAGCCTCACTCAGCGCACACTTACACGCATACGAACCGGTCAAACAGTCAAGGTCAAAGGTCAACGGTCAACGGTCTACGGTCAAAAAAGTCAACATTTTTTATTATTTTTATTTTTTTATTTTAATTTAAAATCAATTAAAAATACTTAAAAATAACATTTTTAAGGTTAGAAAATAGCCTTAAACTCACAAAAATACACCCAACAATCCTACTAAAATGGATTAATAAAATCCGTTTACTTACCGAAACATTATGCCATTATCTAGGTTAAATTCACTCGTGGTTAAAACCACTTCGTGTGCATTCAACATCATCAACCGAACGCACCCACTGTGAGTGAATCTTACAACTCCCCTTTTTAATTACACGTTTTGGGGTGTGTCATGTGTCACAAAATAATTAACTCGTTTATTTAAACTTGTGCCATACCATATTGCGATCTAAACTTAGATTGTTTATATTATTGTGGTTATGTATTTCATTTTGTCAACTTATATGAAAGTCATTCAATAAGCCCATCAGTTCCTCCTGGGAGACGAGTTGAGCAACGCGTGCCTCAAAACAAATCCATTATTGTTCATGTGTGTATTATTGAGTTTATATTGTTTGTAGTTATGTATTTTATATTGTCAAGTTTATGTAATTCATTCATTAGGCCCATCAGTTCCTCGTGAGAGACGAGTTGAGCAACGCGTGCCTCTAAACGATCCATTATTGTTCATGTGTGTATTGTTTTTTATTATATTGATTGGTGAATAAGTTTACATCTATTTTTACTCATGTGTGGTTGTGCACTTATTTTATAATCAATTAAATAAACTTGTTCAAATGTTTTCCATAGGATTCACTCGCCAACTTTTTGTTGATCCAAAAACCCTTTTTACACATGATACAGGTGAACAGGATGAAGCAAGGAAAACATAGGAAATGCCTTAGTAGAAAACAATGAAGCCTAGATTGATATTTAGGACATGTTGTAATATTGATTGTAATTTTCCATTAAAGTGTATTAATGAATATGAAACGTTAAAATAAATGTCATGAGCTTTGATGATAACCCAATCATGCCCCGATCACCTTTTCCGCTGCGGGTCGGGGTGTGACAGCTGTTGGCAACTCTAACAACATCAATCAATCAGGACCTTCAAACACGCATAGAGCTTTGGTAGTTCAATATGATGAAGGATGCGATTGGTCAGTACAGTTGGGAACTGAGAAAAACGAAAGAACGACATGCTATGCAAAGATTGATGTGCGTGAATTAAATATATTTTTATTATTATAATTTTTGTTCACACAGATTAGGTTTTAAAATAGTTTTTACTTAAAACCAACTACACACACATAGGGCAAGTGTACCCGTCAGGTGGTAGTATAGTTCACTGGTAAGAACCGCATACATACATACTTACATACACATTCATTATACATATATCAATGTTCATATATTCAATTCATCTTCATACTTTGATTATTCAAAGATTTTGTTGCAATTTTCAAATCTCATCAAAGTAAGTTCTGCGACGGGCATGTAGTAACTGGAAGGGTACAAGTACCGGTAGTCGGAACGTCCTGTCTAGGTTGGCATTCGTATAAATCCAATATAACGGACCAGTTTGCCTACCTGGGGACTAACGATGAGAGTACGAAGGACCTATTAGGCCAAAGCATGCCACACCAAACGTCGTTTGAACTAACCCCACTTTGAGGTGTCACCGTGTCTACACCTGGACACATTCCGAATATCACACGTTGTATACATATTTCTCGATTTTCTCCGGGTGTTAGTGTACGTAACCAGGCTAACACATGCGAACCATATGAAAAACCCGGTATTCATGGGGGCCCACATGATTACGAAGGTGAAGTATAGCGGCATGTAGGGGCTAATGACGAGCAAAGCCCAAGACATCCTATGGATGTAGTAGATTTATTTTTCTATAATTATTTTATGAATGTTCATTCCTAGTGCCCATGATCCCAAAGGCATCCAACTCATACTCTTGACATGTATTCCTTGTAGATGTCTTCTAACCACGCCCGTAGGAAGATGAGAGCAGGAAAAGCCCGCGAACGCATGGCTGCCCTAATCGCTCAACAAATGGCTGCCGTAATACCCAACATTGTAATCCAAGTCCAACAAGCACTTACCGCTAATCCTGTCAATCAAGAAAATCAAAACGTTATCAACTCTCCCCCAAATACCACTAAATGCACCTACAAGCATTTCAAATCATGCGACCCTCCAAAATACAAAGGGACTGAAGGCGTCACCGCTCTCCTCCATTGGTTTGAAGAGATGGAGAACACTTTTCTAAATTGCGATTGCCCCGATGATCGCAAAGTGCGATATGCTACTGGTCGATTATATGGGATAGCACTTACTTGGTGGAATACAGAGAAGGCCAAACGAGGTGTTGAAGATGCTATGACTTTAACTTGGAATGAATTAAAGGAAATCATGACCAGACGATTTTGCCTAAGGAGCGAAATCAAGAAATTAGAAGATGAGTTCTATTTGTTGAAGCAAAAGGACGGCGACCACACCACGTACAACAAAAGATTCCTCGAGTTACATCAAATGGTTCCCAACATGTTCACTCCCCTCTACCGTTTGATCGAGCACTACATTCGTGGTCTTCCGTCAAAGATTCAAGACTCTGTAATAAGTACCACGCCTGCAACTTTGGAAGCAGCAATGGAGCTAGCAACAGAGCTCACCGAGAACCGAATCCTGAACAAAGACTTCCAGGAGGAGAAGAAGAAGGATAAAGCATCGACTGAAACCTCCGACTACACCCAAACCGAATCCCCTTCTCAACCCAATTCTAAGAGAAAAAGAGACGGGCAACTTTTCGCTGCTATCCAACGAAATCAACCAATTTCACACGCCATACCCATCCAAGCTATCCCAATCACTCAAGTGGCACCCAACTCAACTTACCCAAATAAGAAACCATATCTTGGACCTCACCCTCGATGCAAAAACTGTTTTTATCACCATCCCCTTACCTTACCTTGTCGTCTATGTGCAACTTGTGGACGCTATGGTCATTTGAGCAAGGTTTGCCGCACCTTTCAAAACCAAATCTCTTCCCCTACTCAAAACATGGTCCAAACCTATCAACAACCCCAATACCCCATGTTCCCATATGTTCGAGCTTGTTTCAATTGTGGCGACCCTACCCACTTTAGAAACACGTGCCCTCGATTGGTTAACATCATAAACGCTCAAGCCCAATCAAACCCAGTTAACCAAGAAAACCCAACCGCTAGGCCACCAGCAAGAGGAAGAGTCTTCAACATCAACGCCAATCCTGTCGAAGATAATGACGGCCCAAACGAAGATACCCAACTAGTCCTCTTCACCGAAAATCCAGATTCAACTCCAATTGTTTAGTTTTATGTTTTCTTTATGTTTTAGAATCACATAGAACCAATCATAACTTAAGGATAAAGCCAATGAAACTTTGACAAGAATATGGTGGATACGCCGCTGGTACTTCCTATATATAAGTATTCTTGTCAAAGGATCAGAAGCATTATCTGGCAGTTATGAGAGGTTCCATGTGTAAACTGTTTGAGTAATTATTGTTTATTATTTTCAGTACATGCAATTTCATAGGCCGCCGCTCCCCATTACATTATGATCGTTGAGCATGTTCCCCATTTCATTATGAGGTTGAACCTGGCGTGCCCACATACGATCGGCTCCGTTTGATTGAGCCTTGATCACACAGACATTTTCATTTTCAGTACATGCAATACGATCGGCTCCGTTTGATTGAGCCTTGATCGCATAGACATTTTCATTATCAGTATCTTGTGGTTGTTGTGTTTGTTGTAGAGTCACATAGAACTAATCATAACTTGCGGATAAAGTCAATGAGAATTTGACGAGAATATGGTGGATACGCCGCTGGTACTTCCTATATATAAGTATTCTTGTCAAAGGATCGGAGGCATTAACAGGCGGTTATGAGAGGTTCCATGTATAGGCTGTTTGTGTGATTATTGTTTAGATTAAATTTATTATTTTCAGTACATGCAATACGATCGGCTCCGTTTGATTGAGCCTTGATCGCACAGACATTTTCATTTTCAATACATGCAATACGATCGGCTCCGTTTGATTGAGCCTTGATCGCACAGACATTTTCATTATCAGTATCTTGTGGTTGTTGTGTTTGTTGAAGAGTCACATAGAACTAATCATAACTTGCGGATAAAGTCAATGAGAATTTGACGAGAATATGGTGGATACGCCGCTGGTACTTCATATATATAAGTATTCTTGTCAAAGGATCGGAGGCATTATCAGGCGGTTATGAGAGGTTCCATGTATAAGTTGTTTGTGTGATTGTTGTTTAGATTAAATTTATTATTTTCAGTACATGCAATACGATCGGCTCCGCTTGATTGAGTCTTGATCGCACAGACATTTTCATTTTCAGTACATGCAATACGATCGGCTCCGTTTGATTGAGCCTTGATCGCACAGACATTTTTTCATTTTCAGTATTTTGTGTTTGTTGTATTGGTTGTAGAGTCACATAGGACTAATCATAATTCACTGATAAAACCAATGAAAATTTGACGAGAATATGGTGGATACGCCGCTGGTACTTCCTATATATAAGTATTCTTGTCAAAGGATCAGAGGCATTGTCAGACGTTTATGAGAAGTTCTATGTAGGATTTAGTAGTTTCTTGGTAACTAATCATAATTTGCGGATAAAACCAACGAAAATTTGACAAGAATATGGTGGATACGCCGCTGGTACTTCCTATATATAAGTATTCTTGCCAAAGGATCAGAGGCATTATCAGGCGGTTATGAGAAGTTCCATGTAGGATTTAGTATTGTCTTGGTTAAAATTTGTGTTACATTTATATCATCTCGCTATTTAAAGAAATTGGATTGTGTTCCATTTCTACATAAACTAACCTCTCCATCATAACAAACGAGAGAGGAACTGTCACCATTCAAACATATATGCAATCAGAATGTGGATTCAAATATTAGCTGTTGTGTTTATTTATGTTCTATAGTCATAGAACCAATCATAACTTACTGATAAAACCAATGAAAATTTGACAAGAATATGGTGGAACGCCGCTGGTACTTCCTATATATAAGTATTCTTGTCAATGGATCAGAGGTATTGTTAGATGGTTATGAGAAGTTCCATGTAGGTTGTAGTATTAGAAGTTTTGCCTTAGGATATAACCATATCCTTCCAAACATATCCAAACACTTATGCATGATATCATATTTAGCGAATCAATTCTGCTTATCAATACTTTTATAGTAGGCAACAAAAAGCGATTCCTGTAATAGGGTACTTAACCCTTACAAGGGACGTTACCGCCTCAAACAAAAATTTAAACTCTTACTTTTCTTCTAAGTATGTAACTGTCAAACTAAACACCATCATTCTTTTAGTCAAATATATCACTACTTAAAGTTCGGGACGAAATTTCTAAAAAGCAGGGGATACTTTAACATCCGTCAAAAACGGATTTTACCAAACCCGTTCCGTTTATTAACTGAACAATCAGTTTAAAATTTCGTGGCGTATTTAATGCCCAAATTAATTTTAAACGATACATAATTAATTATTATATTGGAATATATAATTTGTTTTTGAAAAATTGTAAAAAATAATGAAATAAAAATAAAATGGTTCTGCCGGGTTTCGAACCCGGGTCAGTCAACCGGTTCAGCAGACTTAACACACACACACTCAACCACTGCGCCACTTGTATTTCTTGTTAATTATTAGAATCAATTAATTCATATCATGAATCCCAAATTCAAAAACCGGGCCCAAATTTCAGTCGTCGGAAATCCCGACTAACTCGCCAAGAATTTACGATTTCTTCAGTTATAACGTAAACCTTAATCACTACATCGGTTATAACCGACGCCTGAGTCCGCGACACAAGCTATAACCGCCGGAGAATTTCTAACCGACGAATCAAGTCGGAAATCGGACCAAATTCATCGATGACCTGCCTTATAAATACCCCCTCAAACCTCTGCAAGCTTTTTCGCTCAAAACCGCACCTTTACCCGACGTAATTTCACTCGCCGGAAAACTTCTGCACATCGCCAGAAAACCGAACCCTTCACTTCTGAGCCTTACTGAACCCCCTGAGCTTATACCGAAGTCACCCACATCCTTTTCAAGCTTGCTGAAGACTCTCTGCCGCAAGACACACGACGCCGGAATCTTTTGCTGTCACCGGAGTTCTGCCGGAGAAACAGAGAAGTCCAGTCGGTATACCTTACGCTTAAATCTTTCATTCTTTTTTTATATATCTCACACGTAATTAATCACCAGACACTAACGAACATGATTAAAACTTCGAACCAGTCAGTCATCGTTTCTGGTTATGACTGACAAGTTATAACTCGGGTTAGACACACAGTCCAGCGGTGGACTGTGTGCACATTAAACACGTAAACGTCTCGAGTTCGAATCTTGTCCCACGCATGCTTACCTTAATAAAAATGTCCTTTTTTTAACCGAACCGGAGTCACCGCTGATATATGTTAAGTTTATAAAAACCAGAATAATAACCAAGATAGACACACAGTCCAGCGGTGGACTGTGTGTATGTTTAATCACAGGACACGAGTTCGAGTCCGGGCTACCGCACCGGTCCGGATAATTATTAAACTTTTTATTTAAGACAGAAATGGAAATGTTTAGTTGTATTTAAGTATAATAAAAATCGGTTTATATAACAAGTTAAACACACAGTCCAGCAGTGGACTGTGTGTTAACATAAACCACAGGTCCCGGGTTCGAGACCTGTGGAGCGCACCGAGTCATTGATTAAAATCTTTTTAGAAATAAGTTGATTTTCGGATTAATCTAATTAATATATAAATATAATTAAAAACAGAAATATTTCGGGTTAGACACGCAGCTCAGTTGGTAGAGCTGCGTGCACGCGACGGGAGGTCTCGGGTTCGAGCCTCACTCAGCGCACACTTACACGCATACGAACCGGTCAAACAGTCAAGGTCAAAGGTCAACGGTCAACGGTCAAAAAAGTCAACATTTTTTATTATTTTTATTTATTTATTTTAATTTAAAATCAATTAAAAATACTTAAAAATAACATTTTTAAGGTTAGAAAATAGCCTTAAACTCACAAAAATACACCCAACAATCCTACTAAAATGGATTAATAAAATCCGTTTACTTACCGAAACATTATGCCATTATCTAGGTTAAATTCACTTGTGGTTAAAACCACTTCGCGTGCATTCAACATCATCAACCGAACGCACCCACTGTAAGTGAATCTTACAACTCCCCCTTTTTAATTACACGTTTTGGGGTGTGTCATGTGTCACAAAATAATTAACTCGTTTATTTAAACTTGTGCCATACCATATTGTGATCTAAACTTGGATTGTTTATATTGTTGTGGTTATGTATTTCATTTTGTCAACTTATATGAAAGTCATTCATTAAGCCCATCAGTTCCTCGTGGGAGACGAGTTGAGCAACGCGTGCCTCAAAACAAATCCATTATTGTTCATGTGTGTATTATTGAGTTTATATTGTTTGTAGTTATGTATTTTATATTGTCAAGTTTATGCAATTCATTCATTAGGCCCATCAGTTCCTCATGAGAGACGAGTTGAGCAACGCGTGCCTCTAAACGATCCATTATTGTTCATGTGTGTATTGTTTATTATTAAATTGATTGGTGAATAAGTTTACATCTATTTTTACTCATGTGTGGTTGTGCACTTATTTTATAATCAATTAAATAAACTTGTTCAAATGTTTTCCATAGGATTCACTCGCCAACTTTTTGTTGATCCAAAAACCCTTTTTACACATGATACAGGTGAACAGGATGAAGCAAGGAAAACATAGGAAATGCTTTAGAAGAAAACAATGAAGCCTAGATTGATATTTAGGACATGTTGTAATATTGATTGTAATTTTCCATTAAAGTGTATTAATGAATATGAAACGTTAAAATAAATGTCATGAGCTTTGATGATAACCCAATCATGCCCCGATCACCTTTTCCACTGCGGGTCGGGGTGTGACAGCTGTTGGCAACTCTAACAACATCAATCAATCAGGACCTTCAAACACGCATAGAGCTTTGGTAGTTCAATCTGACGAAGGATGCGATTGGTCAGTACAGTTGGGAACTGAGAAAAATGAAAGAACTGCATGCTATGCAAAGATTGATGTGCGTGAATTAAATATATTTTTATTATTATAATTTTTGTTCACACAGATTAGGTTTTAAAATAGTTTTTACTTAAAACCAACTACACACACATAGGGCAAGTGTACCCGTCAGGTGGTAGTATAGTTCACTGGTAAGAACCGCAAATCAATCCGTGGACTCGGTGTCTCAATACTAAATTCTCGTTACTTTTAAACCTGTTTCGATCAATGAGTTGATTTCTTGATTGTTTTTAAACTATTATGTAAGGACAAAATTAACTAATTGAATTAACAAGAACAATATCTAAGAAAGGTTGTTTGAATTAAGTATCCACTAATAAACATATGACAACTTTTTAAGGAAAACTAATGGTGATGCAAGTCTTAGAATCAACTAAGTTTCCAATCAAGGTCCCCTAGTTTTATAAATCTTGGGAAAATTATAATAAACAACATTTTAATCACCTAAGATACATTCTTTAAGCTCTCTTGCTAAATTGATGTTAATCTTTAATAATGAGTTAATTGTTAATCAAAACTCCCAACCCTACAAATTAAGGAAAACTAACATGAACAACACATTAATCTGCCTAACTTGGTTTCAAGTAAATGATATCTTCAACAAGCTCTTGACATAAATCACAAGCATGGTCATGCTAAACAACAACTTTGGCCTAAATCATCAATCCAACATGAACACAAACCATAGAATTCATATAAACATTCATAAGATCTTTACAAATCCAAATGCAAGAATTCATACTCATATTCAAATCATCATCCTAATCATGTTGCAATTACCATTCCTAGTTTCATGCTATGAATCAAATCAACAACTAACAAGATTCAATAATCATAATCTCTACATGGGCTTTCCAACACTACATGTAAATTTTTATGATCAAACATTCAAGAATAATAACTTTAAACATGAACATGCATTCTAAGAAACTTGAATAAATACCATCATTGAGATTAACATACAATAATCACCACATCTATTTCCATATTGTCAAGTGTTCATTAGCTTCAACAAAATTCAAACAACACAATTGTTTAGCCTAGAAGGCTCATGATAACTAAGAAAAACATAAAGTAATATGGATTGTGCATGAATAACAAGTGAAAATACTAATGTTTAAGACAAGATAATTAGCTAAATGAGTTGGATTATCAAGTGATACAACTTCCTAAAGGCTCCTTCTTCAATCTCCAAGCTTCCAAGATCAGCTTCTTGAGAGAGAAATCCACCCAAATGCTCCAACTCCCTTCAAATGAGCTGAATTCACGTATTTAAGCTACTGGGCATTTGGCACGACCGTGCCACCATTTGGCACGGTCGTGCTTAGTAAGTGTCAGGTGCCTTTCTAAGTTGTTGACCAAGTTTGATGCCAAATCCGGAAAGATCCCGCTAAAATTTCCCCGAGGTGGCACGGTCGTGCTTATCGATATCGCACTCGGAAATGACTAAGTTGAACTCGGAAACTAGCTGATCAGAGCCTGTGATTGCACACGCACGGTCGTGCTTGGGGTTGGCACGGTCGTGCCAAGTGTTGATTTGGCTCGGATTGTGCAGTCTTATGATAGTGCTTGTGATAGTGCCGACTTCTTGATGCTTGGCACGGTCGTGCCATGTCTGACAATTTGGCAGAAATGTTCACAAATAACTCAAATGAGTATCTAAATCAATGAAAACACAATGAATTTCCGCATTAATAGGGGATATTAGATGTTTAAAAGATGTATAAATTCTTATACATCAAAGATCGTGGATCAAATCAAGGGTGATCACAGTATCAGCACTCCAAATAACGATGATACATCTGGGGATGCTGGTAGGTCTGATGAAGAATGTTCAAGTTCAGATGGTTATGGATCTGATTCTAGTGTGAAGAAAGGAAGTGATGCTGAGGTTGAAGAATTGCTGAGTGAAGCTGAGTTGTTGAAGAGTGAAAAGGTGGGTATGACGAGGAATGAAGAAGCTGCGGAAAAAGAGACAGAGGCACTCTCTACAGATGGTGCAACTTTTCCTAATCACACTGCCTTCATGGAAAATGTTGAAGGTTCATCAAAACAGGTAAATTCCGAACCTCCTACTGTTTGCAATGACTGTGATGAGTTGAAAATAAAATATGAAACGGTCAACAGTCATAATCAGAATTTAGTGGTTGAACTATCAAAATGCAAAGAGGCGAATTTGGCGCTAACTAGAAACGAAAAAGAATTCAAATCTGTAATAGAAACCCTTAAGAAAAGTGTTTCTGAATTGACAAAAACAGTTTTAAATAAACAGACAGGAATTAATAACTACATTAATCTCCTAGAAGAAACAAAGAAAGAGTTAGCCATTGCCAAATGCGAATATGATTCGATCAAACGCAAATTGGAAAGTTATTCTAACTCCCAATATATGCTTGATCATATCATTGAAGTTCAAAAACTAAAGGGAGATGCTCAATGCATAGGGTATAAGTCGTGTCCACCCCCAATGAAACACAACTATACCAAAATGCCTGATGAAGAGGAGATGCCTTGTTTTGAACCCTCTGTACCTCTGAATCCTGAGGAATTCGCAGCAGGGTTAGGGTTCAAACTAGGCAATTCCTCTCAAGAACCAAGCAAGCCAGAAAGTTCATCATCTGATGAAGAAGAGGATGATACATCAGATGATGGATCAAGAAATGATGATCAGGATCAGCCTCTTGATGAAAGGAAAAGAGTAGAATCTTCTGCTACTCCTAGTACTCAATCTGTTGAGAATCAAGAGCTCGTTCCTAAGAAATATGTGAAGACAAGTGTGTCTACACAAGAAGTAGATAATGTGTTGTATACCTTGGTTGGAGATAAGAAAATCTATTCAAACAAAGATTTTCCAATTAAAAACGTAAATCCAATCTCTATAGATTAGGTGTTTGAAAAGTCAAAAACCAAACCTTTAGAGAAGAAAAAGCCCACAAAAACACAACCATTATCCGCTTCAAAAGAAAAGGAATGAAAGCGAGTTGAAAAGCCCACAACTTCTCAACCGAAGGTTGAAGCAAAAGGCTCTTGTTACCAGAAAAAGGCTAAAACTGTTAAATTTGTAAGTTCTAAAGGTACCAATAAAGTCGAAACTTTTCAAGGAAAATCTAATGTTGATTTTGTAAAGAAAGTTAAGATTTTGAAAAGAAATAGTCAAAACAATTACACCCAACAGACTGATGGATGTAATGAAAGTGAACCCAGTACCTCAGGATCCACAAATTCAACATCAAGCCGAGAAACACGATCTCCTAGTTTTGTTGAAAGGAAACTTGTTTCAAATGTGGAGAATTTGGCCACATTATAAAGGATTGTCAAAATCTAGCCAAATCAAGATGTATATAGAAAAACCCTCATGAACCAACTTGCAAACGTAAATATGTTTCTCCGACACAAGATAAACAAATTATTAAAGATCAAAAAGAGAAACAAAAATGTAAACAAGTAAAAGCAGTTGAGAAAGCTTTAAAATCGGTTTCTTCGAAAAAGGATCAAAGATCTTCAAAGTCAATAAAACCAGACACTGTTAAAACTTTATATAATAGTAAATCTGGTAATAAACAAGGATATTGGAAACAGAAGACAGGAAATGGTTCAAAACGAGTTTCTCAGTTTGTTAATCATCAGGAAATTGAGATTACATTTCTCGATGATAAAGGACGACCCAAGACCAATAAGGCTTGGGTCCCCATCTCAAACTAATCTTGTTTGTGCAATGTGCAGGGTGTTCCAGGAGGAACTGTAAACAGTCATTGGATTGTTGATAGTGGAGCATCAAGGCACATGACGAGCGACTTGCGGCTCCTATATGATGTGAAAAGCATAAGGGGTGGTTATGTTGCTTTTGATGGTGACAAAGGTGGATACATCACTGGAGAAGGAATGGTCGCCAATGGTGTTGTGAGCTTCGACAAGATCAATTATGTGCGGCAAATTGATCACAATCTTCTTAGCGTTTCTCAAATCTGCGACAAGAAGTTCACGGTACATTTTGATGATGCCGGATGTTATGTGCTGAAGCCTGGATTCAAGATTCCCAAGGAATGGATTCTCCCGTCGGCTCCAAGAATTAATGATTTATATATTCTTGATATGAGCCAAGCTATTACAACATCTGCACAAGTCACATGTTTTGTCTCCAAAGCCACCGAAAAGGAATCAATATCTTGGCACAGACGTATGGGACACATTCACCTGAGGAAAATGAACTATTTGGTGAAGAACAATCTAGTGAATGGTGTACCAGTGAAGAACTTTCATCTTCAAGACGTTTGTGTATCATGCCAGAAAGGGAAGCAAGTGAGAAAATCTCATCCCGTGAAGAAGATCAACACTGTGAATATGCCACTGGAACGTCTTCATATGGACCTCTTTGGACCTATGAAACACAAGACTACCCTTGGTGATTCTTATTTTCTGGTAGTTACTGATGACTATTCCAGATTCTCATGGGTAAACATGCTGGCACACAAGAGTGAAGTTCCTACTATCCTCAAGAATCTCCTGACTCTGCTAGAAAATTTGTACCATCTAAGGTAAGGAGAATCAGAAGCGACAATGGCACCGAATTCAAGAATCAAGTTATGGATGAGTACTGTTCCTCAAAGGGTATTCTACATGAGTACAGTTCTGGATATACTCCACAACAAAATGGCGTCGCTGAGAGGAAAAATAGAACTCTTATTGAAACTGCAAGAACCATGTTAGTAGAATCAGAACTTCCCGTTCAATTTTGGGGAGAAGCTGTTGCTACTGCATGCTACACGATGAATAGAGTTCTGACGGTGAAGAGATATGGGAAGACATGCTGTGAGTTGTTACATAAAAGGAAACCGGATATTTCTTTCTTAGAACCTTTTGGAGCTCCATGCACTATGATCGACCCACATGGAAAGTTTGGTCCCAAGGCTATCGAAGGTTTCTTTCTTGGATATGCTACTCCAAATTTGGACCTATGAAACACAAGACTACCTTTGGTGATTCTTATTTTCTGGTAGTTACTGATGACTATTCCAGATTCTCATGGGTAAACATGCTGGCACACAAGAGTGAAGTTCCTACTATCCTCAAGAATCTCCTGACTCTGCTAGAAAATTTGTACAATCTAAGGTAAGGAGAATCAGAAGCGACAATGGCACCGAATTCAAGAATCAAGTTATGGATGAGTACTGTTGCTCAAAGGGTATTCTACATGAGTACAGTTCTGGATATACTCCACAACAAAATGGCGTCGCTGAGAGGAAAAATAGAACTCTTATTGAAACTGCAAGAACCATGTTAGTAGAATCAGAACTTCCCGTTCAATTTTGGGGAGAAGCTGTTGCTACTGCATGCTACACGATGAATAGAGTTCTGACGGTGAAGAGATATGAAGACATGCTATGAGTTGTTACATAAAAGGAAACCGGATATTTCTTTCTTAGAACCTTTTGGAGCTCCATGCACTATGATCGACCCACATGGAAAGTTTGGTCCCAAGGCTATCGAAGGTTTCTTTCTTGGATATGCTACTCCAAATTTCCGGGTGTGGAATTTATATTCGAAGAAGATTGAAGAATAGGGTGAAGTTAAGGTTCAGAGATATTCAGAAGTTGTAAGAGCTCCGGGTGCTCCTTGGATGTTTAACTACAATGGCTATTTGACTCCTTTAATCTGCCAACTTTTGATGATGCAATAGCTGCTGCTCAGATGTTATTGGAAAGTGATACTGCAGTAGATTCATCACTAGTTCGACCAATTATTGTTAACCCTCAAGTGTCGACTTCGGTTAACAATCTTGTTCAAAATGAGGAATTCGAAGACGCTGCAGATTATAATGTTTCATCAGAAGATGATGAGTTTCACGATGCGAATGAAGCTACCTTTGGTGCGTTTCCTGGATTATCGGATGGTAAGTCAAATATTCAACCTCAAGGAGCGACTGAAGGTCAGGCATCTACAACGTCATCAAATCCAGCTCTCGATGTAACTGTTGATCTGAATATCAACAATTTGGATATCATTTCTCGAGTTCCTGATGTGCCAGAAACTCAAATTCATAATATCCATCATCAGCAGAATATTATTGGAGATGTCCAGAGTGGTGCGCAGACTCGTAATCAGCTTCGAAACAACTAGAATGCTGGATTGTATTCGGAAATCAGAGAATCTGGTGGTCTGGATGACTGGTCTTTTGCCTGCTATGTGTGCCAAGTAGAACCAAAATCTTGGAAAGAAGCAATGAAAGAAGACTCTTGGGTTGAAGCCATGCAGGAAGAACTTCAGCAATTTCAGAAGTTAGGCATCTGGAAATTTGTTGACAGGCCTGACGGCTACAAGAAGATTGGTACACGATGGGTGTACAAGTGCAAGAAGGATTACCGAGGTGTTGTTGTGAGAAACAAAGCGCGATTGGTTGTTCAAGATTTTAATCAGGTCGAAGGCATTGATTACAATGAAGTTTATGCACCGGTTGCACGACTTGAGGCCATAAGAATCTTTTTGGCTTATGTGTCCTTCAAGAAGTTCATCGTTTATCAGATGATGTGAAGAGTGCATTTCTTCATGGTGTGGTAGAAGAGGAAGTATATGTTGAGCAACCGCCAGGTTTTGAAGATCCACTCCATCCTGACAAGGTTTGGCTTCTCAACAAGGCGTTATATGGTCTTCATCAAGCTCCGAGGGCTTGGTATGAAACGTTGTCTACCTATCTGTTGAAGAATGGTTTTCGACGAGGCCTGATCGACTGTAGTCTCTTCATCAAGGAACAGGACGAGGACCTGCTACTAGTACAGGTTTATGTTGATGATATTATATTTGGGTCTACTAACATTCGAATGTGCAATGAATTCGAACAGGTTATGCAGGAGAAGTTCGAGATAAGCGCTATGGGAGAAATGAATTTTATTTTTAGGTTTACAGGTTCAGCAATCAAAGGAAGTGATTTTTATCCATCAAACCAAGTACGTCAGAGATATTCTCAAACGATTTCAGATGGACGACTCAAAACCTTTGGAAACTCCATTAGCTCAAAATCATGGGATTACTCCAGACGGAATGGGTGAACATGTAGAACCATCTCTCTATCATGCTATGATCGGCTCGCTCATGTATCTTACTGCTTCAAGACCCGACATAATGTACCCAACATGCCTTCTGGCGCGCTATCAGTCCAGTCCGAAGGTTTCTCATTTGATGGCTGTGAAAAGGATCTTTCGTTATTTGGAGGGACGTCCTGACACTGGTCTATGGTACCCTAAGGATGATAACTTTGATATGACAGCATTCAGTGATTCTGATCATGGCGGTTGCAAAATCGATGCAAAGTCAACAACAGCAGGATGTCAGTTCTTGGGAAATCACCTAGTCACGTGGCAATGCAAAAAGCAGACTTGTGTAGCTACATCAACATGTGAGGCTGAGTATATTTCAGCTTCTATTTGCTGCTCTCAAGTTCTATGGATTCAACAGCAAATGCGCGACTACGGTTTTGAATTTCTTACTACTCCTATTTTTGTTGATAATGAAGCTGCTTTACAGATCACTCGGAATCCTGTACAGCATTCAAATAACAAAACACATTATGAAAAGAGACTTATCGATGTTGTTAAAATCCACACTGATCACCAACGTGCCGACCTTTTTACCAAAAGCCTTTGATAAATCACGTTTTGATTATCTACTTTTGGTCAATGGGATCAAGGTGAAACCCGAGTAACTCAACCATGGCTAACTATTTTTGTATATACTTTTCTAAAATCTAAAACTACAAAAGATTTTCAATTTTATATTTTAGGGGGAGTAAATTTCAAGAAAATACAAAAATATGTCTTTTATTTACCTTCTTTGTTTAAGGGGGAGAAAAATTCAGAAAAATACAAAAACAAGAAAAATCAAAAATGAGTTTCTTGGATAAGTTGAAGATGATGAAATTCACCGGTAAATCTGTCAGAAATGGTTAAAAGCATAGAAAGAAGATTGATAAGTAGCTTTACTTATGATGTATCGGTAGGCTCACAATCAGACAAAAATTGTCACACCCCGACCCGCAGCAGAAAAGGTGATCGAGGCATGATTGGGTTATCATCAAAGCTCATGACATTTATTATAACGTTTCATATTCATTAATACATTTTAATGGGAAATATACAATCACAATTACATCATGTCCTAAACATCAATCTAGGCTTCATTGTTTTCTTCTAAGGCATTTCCTATGTTTTCCTTGCTTCATCCTGTTCACCAGTATCATGTGTAAAAATGGTTTTTGGATCAACAAAAAGTTGGCGAGTGAATCCTATGAAAACATTTGAACAAGTTTATTTAATTGATTATAAAATAAAGTGCACAACCACACATGAGTAAAAATAGATGTAAACTTATTCACCAATCATTTAATATTAAATAATGCACACATGAACAATAATGGATCGTTTTGAGGCACGCGTTGCTCAACTCGTCTCCCACGAGGAACTGATGGGCCTAATGAATGATTTGCATATACTTGACAACATGAAATACATAACTACAAACAATATAAACTAAATAATACACACACGAACAATAATGGATTTGTTTTGAGGCACGTGTTGCTCAACTCGTCTCCCATGAGGAACTGATGGGCCTAATGAAAGAATTGCATATAACTTGACAATATGAAATACATAACGACAAACAATATATACAATCTAAGTTTAGATCACATTATGGTATGGCACAAGTTTAAATAAACGAGTTAATTTTGGTGACACATGAAACACCCCAAAACGTGTAATTAAAAAGGGGAGTTGTAAGATTCACTCACATTGGGTGCGTTCGGTTGATGATGTTGAATACGCACGAAGTTGGATTTAACCACGAGTGAAACTAACCTAGATAATAACATAATGGTTTGGTAAATAAGCGGATTTTATTAATCAATTTTAGTAGAATGATTGGATATATTTTTGTGAGTTTAAGGCTATTTTCTAACCTTAAAACGTTATTTTAAATATTTTTAATTGATTTTTAAATAAAATAAATAAATAAAAATAATAAAAAATTTTTGACTTTTTGCGACCGTTGACCGTTGACTTGTTGACTTGTTGACCGGTCAGACTGTGTAATTGTGTGCGCCGGGTGAGGCTCGAACCCGAGACCTCCCGTTCGCGTGCACGCAGCTCTACCAACTGAGCTACGTGTCTAACCTGAAATATTTCTGTTTTTTTATTATATTTATATACTAATTGAATTAAACCGAAAATCATTTATATTTAAAAACGATTTTAATGCATCAAACCGGTGTTCTCCACAGGTCTCGAACCCGGAACCTGTGGTTTAAGTTAACACACAGTCCACCGCTGGACTGTGTGTCTAACTTGGTAAATACTTTGATTTTTATTATACTTATATACAACTAAATAATTTCGTTTCTGTTTTAAATAAAAAGTTTGATAATTGTCCGGACCGGTGCGGTAGTCCGGACTCGAACTCGTGACGTGTGATTAAACGTTCACACAGTCCACCACTGGACTGTGTGTCTATCTTGGTTATTATTCCGGTTTTTATTAAACTTAACATATATAAGCAGTGAATCCGGTTCGGTAAAAAAAAGAACATTTTTATTAAAGCGAGTGTGCGTGGGACAAGAATCGAACTCGAGACATAAGCGTGTTTTATTTGCACACAGTCCACCGCTGGACTGTGTGTCTAACCCGAGATATACCTTGATTTTATTTATACTTATATAATACTGAACTTCGTCTTCTTCGTCAGACTTAACCAGAAAACATATTCCGACTGTTTCATCGATTTTAATCAAGTTCGTGAGTGTCTGGTGGTTAATTACATGTGAGATTAATAAAAAGAATAAGAGATTAAGTGTAAGGTATACCGAACTGGACTCCTCTGTTTCGCCGGCGAAACTCCGGTGACAGCAAGCTATTCCGGCGACGTGTCTTGCGGCAGAGGGTCTTCAGCGAGCTTAAGGTGAGTGTGGGTGGCTTCGGTATGAGTTCTGGGTGTTCAGTAAGGCTCAGAGGTGAAAGGCTCGGTTTTCCGGCGAGTTGCAGAAGTTCTCCGGCGAGGGAAATTAAGTTGGGAAAAAGTGTGATTGTGAGCGAAAAAGCTAGCAGAGGTTTGAGTGGTATTTATAGGGCAGAACATCGACGAATTTGGTCCGATTTCCATCTTGATTCGTCGGTCAATAAGTTTTCCGGCGGTTATGACTTGCGTCGCGGGTTCAGACGTCGGTTATAACCGATGTAGTAGTTAAAGCTTCGGTTAAAACTGAAGAAACCGTCCAATCTCGGCGAAATCGTCGGGATTTCCGACGACTGCGATTGGGCGCGTCGGTTTTGAATTCGAGAATTATAATATGTATTAATTGTTTCCATTAATTAACAAGAAACACAAGTGGCGCAGTGGTTGAGTGTATGTGTGTTAAGTCATTGCTGAAACCGGTTGACTGACCCGGGTTCGAAACCCGGCAGCAACCTTTTATTTTTAAACCACTATTTTTAATACTTTTTCAAATATAAATTATATATTCCAATATACTTATTAATTATGTATCGTTTAAAATTGATTTGGGCATTAAATACGCAACGAAATTTTTAACTGATTGTTCGGTTAATAAACGGAACGGGTTTGGTAAATCCGGTTTTTGACGGATGTTACAAAAATGTGCAGGGCGATATAAACATAATCGACTGAAGACCAGGTGGGAACCATTCATTGGCATATGGTCTTGGTATCGAAATTTCGTTTGATAGAGTGCCGAGGTTCTGAGATATATGGTCTTTATGCTGGCTTATCATCTGGGCATCACGGTTGAATCTTTTGCCGAAAAATAACGGTGGTGCAAGTCTAGAACTTCCATGATACTATACATACGTGTACATAATGCAACGACCATAAAATAAGTGATAAAAATATCACATCCCCAAAATAAGTGATAAAATATCACAGCTTCATGCGGGAGCTAAGTTCGTCTCTTTGTCGGTACGATGGTACTAACCTGTTCACGGACTTACTCCTGTGCCCTGCATGCATATGAAAATCAAGTTCCTCATCAATAAGTGATTAAATCACAAAGGGCTTGTTTTCAATAAAAAATAAGTGAGTATCTCACATCATTCATATACGTCAAAACAGATGATAAAGCAGCATACTCACCGGTAAGACTTTCTCTCGTGCATATCTTGATACGGGAATGTGTCATGATGTGGTTGAACACCGGCTACTAAGTATAAATCCATACCTTAATCATATCTCCTAATCATGATTACATCTGATAAGTCTGAGCTTACGTGGACAACAATACCGATAATCATAGTTAAATATTTATCTGTTTAATTTTGAAAACCTAATACCATCTTTGACAAAGATTAAAATGCTGGTATGATTCCTTTACCTTGAAACTCGAAAAAGATTGTAGTTTATCTGCATATTTAGTTTTTAAGTCTAGTTTACTTAGTTGCTTATGTAATTACTTTTTGAAACCAAAGTTGATAATCGAAAGTTTCTACCAAGATACGCCAGAAAACCATTTGTTTGATATCGCAACTTCATAAAGTAATATCTTGCAACAACTAATCCATCAAAGAAAACCAAAATCTGAAATTCGTTTGAGTGTGTGTATCTCATACGAATGAACCTGGTCATTTGATTGACTTGGTAATTTATTTTTCTCAAATCTGCTGCTGGAATTCATACGAGTGTGTGTATCTCGTTCACGGAATACAATCATACGAAGAATTTATGATAAGTTTTTCGTGTGTATTCCCTGAGAAATTTGTGTTCTAATTTTTTTTGTCTATTGAGTATAGATTGAAACAAAAGAACATAAACAAAGACCAGCAACAAAGAAACCTGACAAGTCAGAAAAGGAAACAAGAAAGATTTAAAGTTTCTTAGAAGTTCAAAGACCTGATGCTCTAATCATTGGATAGCAGATCTATCAATGAATAGCAGATCTTCAAGGGGAGTTTGTTGATACTCCAAACCATTCTATGTGAAGACCAAAGTCTGAAGACTGAAGACCAAGCAACATCCAAGGGGGAGTTTGTTGATACAGTTTTGCGTCTGTCGCTTGTTCTTAATTACAATTGTAATTGTACGGTCTTTGCTCAAGTGTCTGTATAGGTTTGGTCATGTCGAATAGATCGAGATATCCTTCTATCTTGATCTAGTATGACATCTTAGCTTGTCTGCGTTAATCAGTTGCATGTGTGCATACTGATAAGTCTTGGAAATGACATGTCTACACACGTTCTCCAGAAAAATGGATTCTGTGCGAGTCAGAGTTTTCGTACGAATCACATGATTCGTACGAAATATTTGAGTAACTAATGTGTTACTTGTTTCGTACGAAATAAACATTTCGTACGAAACAATGTCTCGTACCAAATTCTGAGTAGTGTCTCGTGTGAAATAGTGTGTTCCATATGTCTAGAGTCATGATTTGTACGAAACTATACGAACACTATATAAGCAAACATGTACCTCTCAGTGAAAAAAAACCAGTTGACTCGCGTGTGAGAGTTAGACTGACCAGACCGAAAGAACGAGCTAGCAAACTGATCTTTTGGTGAGATCTCTAAGTTAGCATTTCTGGTGTAGACGAAGACACAAGAACACAGCAAGTTTGTTTGAGTCATACGAGCATTATATGTATATGTTTGTACTTGTTCTCAATCATTAATCAAGATAGTGAATCTTTAGTTACCCCATGTTCTTTACTTTGCTTTGATTGCATGCACACTTGGATTTCGCACTTGTGTGTGTGTCATATGAACAAGGAAGTGGTTTAACACCATCCGCAGGTGGACCTTCACTTTGTGAAGTCCTAAACTCTCATGCGTGCCATTTGTTGGACGAGAGAGTTCAATTTTGTAAATATGTGAAAGTTGGATGATGGAGGGATTAAAAGTGTCAACATGTTAATTTATACCTCTGAGTGACCTTTTAACGAACCGAGAGCTCGACAATGTCCGGGCATAATCCTGGGTATGCCAAGTATTGGCTACGGAAGGCTAAAAGTGCCAAAAAGGTGTTTAAAAAGGTTTTTAGAAGATTTAATAAGTTAAGGGGTTAAAAGTGTCAAACTTTGAAAGTGGCCAGGGGGCGGTCGCGCGCCACGAGAGACCAGGCCTGGGTCTCTCGCAGGGCACGATGTAACACCCCGGATTTCCAACCCCGAAATCCAAACAGCGGTGGGCCCGGATGGGAATATCGTGACAACAGTTGATAACATCATAGTCAATTAAACACGACACAGCGGAAGTCTTGGAGTAAAATTACTATTACAAACCGAATGTTCGAAAATACAAAATAATATACAAGCTTGTAATAGAAGATCCACATGCGGATCATAAAATGTACATGGAAAGAATACAAAATAGACTTTAGGCAGATTTAGGATTTGCAAGATTCTCTATCACTACCGAGCAGCTTCCGGCCTATTTCCTATTGTACCTGCAGTTTAGCCTTTGGACGATACGTCAGTGTACGCTAGTAAATACACCCAATTGACTCATTTTGAAAACTTTAAAATGGTTTTAAGTTCAAAACGGCACAAAATCTTTTATTAACTTGGGAAAGTTGACCTTGCAACCTTGTATCAGATTCACATGTTTGTCAATACATACAGGGCCCAGTACAGAAACCGAGACATGATTAAATACACACCGGACTCACGAAGGAGTCATCCCCAACGTCTTGGGAACATTGCATATGAGCATCAAAAGGTGTATGCCTACACCCCGTGCTAAGGTCGTGGCCAATAACTAATGTATTGAGCCCAGGATATCCAGGACACGGTAATTTAACCCCTGAAGTTTAAGTTATCAAACAAAACTGATTAAAACGAAATATGCGGGTTTACTAGCCACAAGTGGGCATTCGATTGACCCCATTTTGGACCAAGCGGTAATAATTTACCGTATCCCAAGCCCGTATAGGGAAAATAAGTCGAGAGTATTTACCTGAGCTAGTCTTCTTCTTTTATTTTTAAATAACTCAGCCATATACAAAAGTACCAAGTGCATATAGCATTTACCGGCAAGGCTCTAGTCTGGATTATGGCATAAGCTAGCCAATTAAATAATAACGGTTTTATAAACCGACTAGCGTACTTGATCAAAATGTATGACGCTAGATTACACGATGATTGGATAGAATGTAGTTTAATCCCAACAAGTACCTTAACTTGTATAATATGGGTAAACTATTAACATTCTGGATTTTGAGGCTTAAATGACAAGGTTAAACCCGTTTCGGTTAGATTCCGTAAAATAGTTACATATACGTAACTGTGCGCATAGCAGTGATATCGGGTAACCGGATAAGTCATGGACAAGTTCTATATGCCATTATACTTTAAATAAGTTAAGATATCAGTGGGATATCAACTTTGATGATCGTTAGGGTTTTAAAACGAAATTATGCCCCATAAGGGTAATTTGGTAATTTTACACATAGTTTATAAATTATTTGGGATCCTGAGTTTATAACATGTACCTACCGTAAATATGTTTAAAATAAATTTTAAAATCAGTAGGTATCAAGTTTTGGTCAATAATATGGTTTGAAACCATATTATGCGTCGAAACGACGCTTATATCGTAAAATGACGTTTTTAAGCGATGTTTACGAAAACAGTCATTTGGATCAGATTAAAATGTTTGAAATATGTTATTTATTATAACATATCAGTAGGTAAATGATTTACCTTGAAATGATTGATTAAAATCATTTTATGAGTCATAAGGACTAAAACCGTCATTTATCGACATAGTTTAGGGACCTGCTTGAAAACTCAGTTTATAACTTGGTTTAACATTCCAAATAATCCTACTTATAATATTACATCAGTAGGAAACTCATTTTCAATTTTATTATCATGAAAACCTTGATTTATGTAAAAAGGACATTTTGGTCAAAGATGGCATAATTATGGAACTTGCGCATAAATTTAGATTCTGATTATGATCGTGTAATATAACCTCAAAGGGTTATGCTACATTATATTATGATCATAATGCAACTTTGGATCAGTAGATAACTAATCTAAATCGGGTCAGAATCGAAAGTCAAAGCAGAAATCAAACTTCGCGACTTTCAGTTGCGAACCGACCCTAGAACTGTAATTGACGAGCCGAACATGTTCTTACATGTTCTAATAATTATTACTAACTTGTTTAAGTGAAAAGCAGGTTTCATAACATATATAAGATCAATTTATGATTTTTCCGAAAAATGGCATTTTGACTTTTTATTTTCATAACTTTGACCCGTCAATTGGTCTAGCAAACGTGATCTTCGGGAGGTGCCCTTTATAGGGATTAACACCCACCTTATTACGATCACCTAGCCATGTTCATTTCGAACAATGGCTGGACCATAATGGTCTTAACCGAAAGTTAAAGCGTTTTACGAAAACGCTTGACTTTTGGCTATAAAAGCCTATAAACGAAAATGCAAGAGCAAGGAACACTTACAAGAGGTTCCTACAATGCAAGAGAACTAAGTTGGATGCTCCTTTCAGCTAGGAACTTCCAGAGGAGGGAGAAGAGTTATGTTTTAGAAAGGTGCAAGTTAGAATGAACACTTGAACACCTATTTATAGTTGGAGAACTCAAAGGAGGTGAAGCCAGGTGTTTAGGGGTGTAAGAAGAAGCTTACAAGTGTCCCAAAATGTGGCATGGCAGTTTGGGAAGCCATGGTTTCGAATTAAATGGTTTTGGAGTTTTGCTTGGTCTCCAAACAAAACTTTCTATCCCAGACCTGTTCTCGCGTCCCGCGAGAGACCCAGGCCTGGTCTCTCGCACCCCGCGACTGCCCCACGGCCAGTTTCAAATATTGACACTTTTAACCCCTTAACTTATTAAAGCTTCTAGAAACCATTTTAAACACCTTTTTGGAACTTTTAGCCCTCCGTAGCTAATACTTGGCATACCTGAGATTATGCCCGGACATTGTCAAGCTCCCGGTTCGTTAAAAGGTCACTCCGAGGTATAAATTAACATATTGACACTTTTAATCCCTCCGTCATCCAACTTTCACATATTTACAAAATTGAAATCTCTCGTCCAACAAACGGAACGAATGAGAGTTAGGACTTCACAAAGGATCACTCAGAGGCCTTTTTACAAGCATGTTGATTCCGATGTCACTCAGAGGTTGGGCATGTTGACATATCAGTCACTCAAAGGCCAAGTTTCAAGCATGTTGACGTATCAGTCACTCAGAGGCTAATGATTTAAGCATGTTGACATATCAGTCACTCAGAGGCTGTTATTTATGCATGTTGACATCGGTTCGTCACTCAGAGGCTCAACATGAGCATGTTGACACCTTAGTCCTTATTGGTCATTAATAGACTATTTTTTTTTAAATACGACACGTGTCACTATACTATTGGACACGATTTTACAGAGTGTTACACGTGAGAAGCCCTCTGCTGTAGAAAATTTGTTTGGTCTCCAAGCAAAACTTCAAAACCATTAATTCGAAACCATGGCTTCTTTAAACTGCTATGCCACATTTTAGGACACTTGTAAGCTTCCTCTTACACCCCTAAACACCTGGTTTCACCTCCTTTGAGTTCTCCAACTATAAATAAGTGTTTAAGTGCTTCATTCCAACTTGCACCTTTCTAAAATCATAACTCTTCTCCCTCCTCTGGAAGTTCCTAGCTGAAAGGAGCATCCAACTTAGTTCTCTTGCATTGTAGGAACCTCTTGTAAGTGTTCCTTGCTCTTGCATTTTTGTTTATAGGCTTTTTTTTTTAGCCAGAAGTCAAGCGTTTTACGAAAAATGCTTTGACTTTCGGTTAAGACCATTATGGTCCAACCATTGTTCGAAATGAACATGGCTAAGTGGTCGTAATAAGGTAGGTGTTAGTCCCTATAAAGGGCACCTCCTGAAGAACGCATTTGCTAGACCAATTGACTGGTCAAAGTTATGATATTAAAAAGTCAAACATGCCATTTTTCGGAAAAACTATAAATTGATCTTATATATGTTATGAAACCTGTTTTGACACTTTAAAAACTTGGTGATAATTATTAGAACATGTAAGAACATGTTCGGCTCATCAATTTCAGTTCTAGGGTCGGTTCGCAACCGAAAGTCGTGAAGTTTGACTTCTGCTTTGACTTTCGATTCTGACCCGATTTAGATTAGTTACCTACTGATCTAAAGTTGCATTATGATTGTAATATAATGTAGCATAACCCTCCGAGGTTATATTACATGATCATAATCAGAATCCAAGTTTATGCGCAAGTTCCATAATTATGCCAATTTTGACCAAAATGCCCTTTTTACATAAAACAAGGTTTTAAATGGTAATGAACTTGAAAATGAGTTTCCTACTGATTTAATATTATAAGTATGATTATTTGGGATGTTAAACCAAGTTATAAACTGAGTTTTCAAACAAGTCCTTAAACTATGTCGATAAATAACGGTTTTTTCCCTTTCGGCTTATAAAATGGTTTTAATCAAATCTTTTCAAGGTAAATCATTTATCTACTGATATGTTATATTAAATAACATGTTTTAAACATTTTAATCTGACCTTAATGTCAGTTTTCGTAAACATCGCTTAAAAACGTCATTTTACGACATAAGCGCCGTTTCGGCGCATAGTATAGTTTTAAACCATATTATTGACCAAGACTTGATACCTACTGATTTTAAAACTTATTTTAAACATATTTACACTAGGTACATGTTATAAATTCAGAATCTCAAATAAAATATAAACTACGTGTAAAATGACCAAAATGCCCCTTCGGTGCATGGGTTTGTCATAAAAGATAATTTACACATATAATTGATATCCTACTGATATTATATCATAAATAAAGTATTTTCCCAGAATACTTATGACTATAACATTAAATTATATTCAAGTTCCATTATTACGGTATGAAATTACCAAAAAGCCCTTATGAGGCATAATTTTGTTTTAAAACCTTAACGGGCATACAAGTTGATATCCTACTGATATCTTAACTTATTTAAAGTATAATGGCATATAGAACTTGTCCATGACTTATCCGGTTACCCGGTATCACTGCTATGCGCACAGTTACGTATATGTAACTATTTTACGGAATCTAACCAAAACGGGTTTAACATTGTCATTTAAGCCTCAAAATCCAGAATGTTAATAGTTTACCCATATTATACAAGTTAAGGTACTTGTTGGGATTAAACTACATTCTATCCAATCATCGTTTAATCAAGCGTTATACGTTTTGATCAAGTACACTAGTCGGCCTAAGTCAATGACTTAAATAAGACCGTTAGTATTTAATTGGTTAGTTTATGCCATAATCTAGACTAGAGACTTGCCGGTAAATGATATTTGCACTTAATCCTTTTGTGTACGACTAAGTTATTAAAAATTAAAAGAAGACTAGCTCAGGTAAATATTCTTGACATATTTCCCCTATACGGGCTTGGGTTACGGTAAATTATTACCGCTTGGTCGGAAATGGGATTAATCGAAGGCCATTTCAGGATAGAAATCCGCATATTTTGTTTTAGTCAGTTTTGTTTGATAATTTAAACATCGGGGGTTAACTACCGTGTCTTGGATATCCTTGGCTCATTACAATCAAAATGGCCACGACCTTAGCGCGGGTGTAGGCATACACCCGATAGACGCTCAATTATGCATTCTTACAAGGTTGGGAGGAATTGACTCCTTCGTGAGTCCAAAGTGGTGTGTACATTAATTGTGTCTCGGTTTTCGTGTCGAGCCCCGTATGTATGACAAACATATAAATCTGTTAACAAGGTTGGACGGTCAATTAACCCAAGTTATAAAAAGAATGTCACACCCCGACCCGTAGTGGAATAAGAGTCGGGGCATAATTGGGTTATCACCAAAGCTCATGATATTTACTAATATGTTTCATACTTATTTAAGTAAAAATTACATCCTCAATAATCCAAACATGTTCATACAAATACAAAGAAAAATAATCAACTAAACAATCCAAGCTCTAAACCAGTTTATTCTTCTAAGCCAATCCTATATGTTTCTTGCTGCGGCTGGATCTCCTGTATCATGTGTAAAAATGGGGGTTTTTGGGTCAACATAAGTTGGCGAGTGAACCTTGTTAGATAAACATTTATTATTGATTTCTTGTTATCTTTATCATGGAGAAATTGTGCAATAGTCATATGTGAGCAAAATGTAAATAATCAAACAATAACAATAACAATAACAACTACAAACAATAACATACAATAACATATCAACTTGCATGAATATATAACATTAATGAAACTGTATATGTTGGCAACGTCACGTTCACGCTCATAATGTAATGGGGAACGGACGGCCTATGATGAATGTCTGTGCGATCAAGGCTCAATCAAACGGAGCCGATCGTATGTTGGCAACGCCCGGTTCACGCTCATAATGTAATAGGGAACAGCTCAACGCTCATAATGTAATGGGGAGCGGCGGCCTATGATAATGTATGTACTGAAAATGATAAATTAAATCTAAACAATAATCACACAAACAGTTGATACAAGTTGAATACACATTTGTTCATGGATATGATGTATGCACAATGATTTAAAAATAATAAATGGTAAGACACATGATACACCCCAAAAACGTGATTAAAACGGGGAATTTGTAGAGATTCACTCACATTGGGTGCGTTCGGTTGAAGATGATGAAATGCGCACGAGTTTGGAGGATTGATCGACGAGACTTAACTAACCTAAATAATAACGGGAAGTATGGTAAATGAATGGATTTTATTAATAATTTTAATAAGATTTTTTTTAATATATATTTTTGTGAGTTTAAGGCTATTATCTATCTTTAAAAACATTTTTTTAAGTATTTTTAATTGATTTTTAAACTAATTAAATAAATAAAATTATAAAAAAAATGTTGACTTTTGCGTTGACCATTGACCGTTGACCGGGACTGTTGACCGTTTGACCGGTTTGCTAAAGTGTAAGTGTGCGCCGGGTAAGGCTCGAACCCGAGACCTCCCGTACGCGTGCACGCAGCTCTACCAGCTGAGCTACGTGTCTAACCCGAAATAATTATGTTTTTAATTATATTTATATACTATTTTAGTTTATTCAAAATTCTTTTATTTTTAAAAAAAGATTTTAATTATCGAACCGGTGCCGTCAACAGGTCTCGAACTCGGGACCTGTGATTTAGTGTTGCACACAGTCCACCGCTGGACTGTGTGTCTAACTTGGTTAATATACCGATTTTTATTATACTTAACATCTAATTGCGAATGGATCCGGTTCAGTTTAAAAAGGAACATTTTAATTACAGAGAATGTGCGTGTGTCAAGGATCGAACTCGGGACGTATTCGTATTTTTTGCACATAGTCCACCGCTGGACTGTGTGTCTAACCCGGTTATAATACCGATTTTAATTAATCTTATAATCATAATAGACTTCATCTTCTTCGTTCAATTCACAGACAATGATTAATCAACTGTTTCTTGCTTAATTCGATTAACAGACGTACTAATGATTTATATGTAACGGATAGGAAAAGTTTTGGGAACGAACATACCGGAATGATGATCTTTCTCAGAACTCCGGCGAAGTCGTCGGTTCTGTTTTTATGAACTTCGACTGAGCGAACAAATTAACAGTTTTGATTAGCTAATTGTGGAATTGAAGTGCTAAACAAGAGTTTTCAGAAGGTTTGAATGACTTATACCGTTTCACAGCGGAAAATAGAAATTTTCATAAGTTTTCCGGCGAGAGTTGATTATCTGATAACGTCGCCTGGGATTGATTCTGAGTGATGGATTGATGTTGGTAATGGTCTATCAATGGAATGGAATGGAAAGAGTCGAGTTATTTACCGTTTTGAGGTGAGTCTCGGTTTTCCGACGACTTGCAGAGAATTCCGGCGATGATCAGAAAGTAATTCCGACGACCAGAAAATAGAGTAAACGTGAAATTAGAAGCTCTGGGAATGTAATTGAATCGCGAGATGAGGGTTTGTTGAAGTAATTCCAGAAATGAATGTTTTCTGTTATAAAAAACCGAACATCACCTTTCAAGTTCTTTAACGACTGAATTGATTTAAGAAATCGGTTTATCGGTTATGATCAAGATTCGCGAGCACTCAAACGTCTTGGACGGTTTGAAAGCCGATATCGGTTTCAGTTGGCGCAACAGGTTGATTCTCAGTTGAACATATGATTTAATTGCTTCCTAGAATTCACAAAAAGATTAAGTGGCGGAGTGGTTATATGTGCGCGAGTTAAGGCTTTGACTCACCCGGCTGACCCGGGTTCGAACCCCGGCAGCCGGTTTTCTTTTTATTTATTTTATTTTCACTTTTTATTAATTATAGTTTTTAAATTCTAATTTGTTTATTAATTATGCATCGCTTAAAAACTAAAAATAAACATAAATACGCAACGAAACATATATAACTTGATATTCGATTACAAACGAAGCGGGTTTGGAAAACCCGTTTTTGACAAATGTTACAAAGAATTTTTGTGCTGATACGCACTTAAAACGTTTTCGAAATGTTTTCAAAATGAGTCAGTTGGGTGTATTTACCAGCGAAAGCTGACGTATTTTCAAAAGACTAATTTGCAGGTACAATACGAAAATAGGCCGGAAGTGCTCGGTAGTGATACCTAGGCCAAATATAGTTATATTAAACCTAAGAGTTATGATGTTATTCACACTAGTATAGGCAATGGATTTTTCTTATATCCAATGTTTAAAAGCCGATATGGTTACTATACCATGGCTAAGAGAAAATTTTATTTGGTATCTAGAACCAAAGCTTTGAAGAATGGCTAAATCTAATGAGGCACAAAGTAGCCATCGGAACGTCAAAGGGACGCCGAGAATGTAGCCATAAATGATAATGATTTCCAAGCTCGCATTGATTCGGCTGTGGAAAGGGCCATGGGTAAGGCCATAGAAAAGCTAAGAGAGTCGAGTGCTACTCGCTCTAAGCCATTATCAATTCCGCCATCTTCAGCTTATAAGGAGAGCTCCGTTCACTCATCTAATGTGAAGAGTGAACCAAGGAGAATAGTATTTGTGGAAAGGTCCCGTTCTGTTAAATACGGATGTACCTACAAGTACTTTGTCTCCTGTAAACCCTAAGACTTTAATGGGGAAAAGGAGCTGTGGAAGCCCTAAAATGGTTGGACGAAATGGAAACCATCGTAGATATCAGCAACTGTGCTGATAAGAATGTGGTCAAGTATGTATCATAATCCTTTAAGGGCGATGCCTTAATATGGTGGAAAGCCATGATTCAGTCTGCAGGTAAAGTAAACCTGTATAATCTGGGATGGTCCAAGTTTGTGGACCTTATTTAAGAAACTTACTGCCTACCTCATGAAGTGGAGAAATTAGAGACCGACTTCCTGTCTCTTTCTATGAAGAACCTAGATTGTCGGAAATATGTTTCCGATTTCAATTCCCTTTCTAGGTTAGTTTCCTATTTAATTACCCCAGAGCCTAAACGCATTGCACGTTTTATTAATGGGTTAGCGCCCGAGATAAAGGGCATGGTAAAGGCTGCTCAGCCTACTACCTACAGGTCTGCTGTTAACCTATGTCTCTATCTCACCCTTGATCTAGTGAGACAAAAGTCAGTTAAGTCTGAAACTGATGGAAAAAGGAAGAGGGAAGATGACAACACCCATAGATTTAATAAGAAAAATAAAGGGAGATTCGGGTTCAAAGGGAACCAAGGCAAGTCAGCTGTAATGCCATTTTGTAAGACTTGCAACCGAAGACACTGGGGACAGTGTAATTCTGATCCACAAGCTAGACCTTGTGGCATATGTAAAAGAAGAGGGCATAAGACCCTAGATTGTAAAGATCTTAAGGATGTTGTATGTTATATTTGCAATGAAAAAGGGCACATTGCAACTAACTGCCCTAAGAATTCAAAGAATAGTAATCTGAATCCTGGAGATGCCAAGAAGGGGAATGCACGCGTTATTCGTCTAACTGCTAAGGAAGTTGTTAATGACAATAAAGTCATAACATGTACTCTTACCATTAATGATATTTATGCTAGAGTTCATTTTGATTCGGGTGCGGATAAATCTTTTTTGATCATAAGTTTACTAAACTATTAACCTTGCCCATAAGAACTCTAGACAAAATTTATGAGATAGAACTCGCCGATGGAACCTTAGAAACTGCTTCTTCCATTCTTGATGGATGCTCTATATCCATTAAGAATCATTCCATCCCTATCTCTCTTTTGCCAATGAAATTGGCGGGGTTTGATATTGTCTTAGGCATGGATTGGTTATCTCATAACCAAGCCCGTATTGCCTGCGATAAAAAGCTCATTGAAATTAAAACCCCATCTGGTGAAATGATCACCATACCCGGAGACTCACACTATGGATTGCTAGACAAGGTGTCATTATTTAAGGCATTCAAGTGTTTGAGAAAAGGTTGTGTCATCTACATGGCACAAGTCACCATAAATGAACCTAAGCCAAACCTTGAAGATCAACCAGTCATCTCAGAATATCCCGATGTTTTCCCTGAGGAATTACCAGGCCTACCTCCAGACAAGCAAGTGGAGTTTAGAATAGATATTATACCAGGATCAGCACTAGTAGCTAGAGCTCCATATAGGCTAGCACCAACGGAGATGAAGGAATTGAGGACGCAGCTAGGCAAACTCTTGGAGAAAGGCATTATACAGCCTAGGTCCTCACCTTGGGGAGCTCCTATCCTTTTCGTTAAAAAGAAAGACAGTTCAATGCGGATGTGCATTGACTACCGAGAGCTGAACAAGTTAATAATCAAGAATATATATCCTCTGCCCAGGATCAATGATTTATTCGACCAACTTCAAGGGGCTAGTTACTTCTCCAAAATCTATTTGAGATCCGGATATCATCAACTGAAGGTTAGAAGTGAAGATGTTCCTAAGACAGCCTTCAGGACCCGCTATCGTCACTTTGAATTTTTAGTGATGCCTTTTGGGCTCACAAATGCACCAGCAGCATTCATGGACCTCGTGAACAGAGTCTACAAACCATATTTGGATAAGTTTTTCCTTGTCTTCATAGACGACATACTTATCTATTCTCGTAATCAAGATGATCACGAGAAACATCTTCGGTGCATCCTAGAATTGTTAAGGCAGGAGAAACTTTATGCAAAGATCTTGAAATGCGAATTTTGGCTTAGAGAAGTCCAATTCCTTAGACATATGGTAAGTGAGTGTGGTATCCAAGTGGATCCCGCCAAAATTGAGGCCATAATGAATTGGGAAGTGCCCAAGACCCCCAACGGAAATTCGTAGTTTCCTAGGATTGGCTGGATACTATAGGAGGTTCATTGAGAACTTTTCAAGAATAGCCACTCCTTTAACTACCTTAACCCGAAAGAATATTAAGCATAATGGGGTCCAAAACAACAAGAATCTTTTGAGACTCTAAAACACAAGTTGAGCAATGCTCCTATGTTATCTCTACCCGAGGGTATTGAGAACTTTGTTGTCTATTGTGATGCTTCGCACACCGGTATGGGCTGTGTGCTAATGCAAAATGGCAAGGTAATTGCCTATACATCACGCTAACTAAAGGTGCATGAAAGGAATTACACCACCCACGATTTGGAATTGGGTGCTGTTGTATTTGCACTAAAACTATGGAGACATTACTTGTATGGCACTAAGTGCATTATATACACTGAACATAAAAGTCTTCAACACATGTTCAATCAAAAAGAATTGAACATGCGATAACACCGATGGATGGAAACACTTAATGATTATGATTGCGAGATTCACTACCATCCCGGCAAGGCAAATGTAGTTGCCGACGCCTTAAGTCGCAAAGAAAGAGTTAAACCGATTAGGATTAATGCCAAGAGCATTGAGCTCAGAAATAGCTTAATTGAATAGCTATTAGATGCGCAAAAAAAAGCCTTATTAAAGGATAATATTCCTAATGAGGGATTAGGCGGAACTGTTGATCAATTAACGCCTGGAAAAGATGGAATCCTAAGATTTAATGATAGAATTGGGTTCCAATCTTTGGAGGACTTAGAGATCTAATCCTCCAAGAAGCGCATAATTCAAGATACTCAGTTCACCCGGAGGTGACAAGATGTATTAAGATCTAAAGAAGAATTATTGGTGGATGGATTTGAAGAAATCCATAGAACTTATGTAGCTAAGTGTCTGACGTGTTCGCAAGTTAAAGCCGAACATCAGAAACCATCAGGACTTCTACAACAGTTAGAAATTCCCACATGGAAATGGGAAATGGTAACTATGGATTTGATTACCAAGTTACCTAAGACCAAATGTGGTAATGACACTATTTGGGTCAAGTGGATAGGCTGACTAAGTCAGCACATTTCTTGCCAATTAAAGAGATTTATAGTTCTACCAAATTGGCTAAGTTGTACGTGGACAAGATTGTGTCCCTACACGGTGTGCCAGTATCTATTGTATCCGATAGAGAGACTAGATACACATCTCACTTTTGGAAAAGTTTCCAACAATCTTTAGGCACACGATTAAACTTTAGTACGGCTTCCCATCCGCAGACTGATGGTCAAAGTGAGCGTACTATCCAATCAATGGAAGACATGCTTAGGGCATGTGTGATTGATTTAGGTGGAAGTTGGGATGACCACTTACCCCTAATAGAATTCTCCTACAAGTTATCATACAAGCATCAAGGCTGCTCCTTTTGAGGCCTTGTATGGGAGAAAATGTAGAACGCCCGTATGCTGGGCAGAAGTTGGGGAGGCCCAACTAACAGGACCAGAGATTGTCCTGGAGACCACAAAAGATTATGCAAATCCGTGATCATCTCAAAACTTCCAGGGACAGGTAGAAAAGCTATGCTGACAAGAGGCTTAAACCTCTTAAGTTCCAAATAAGGGACAAGGTCATGCTGAAGGTCCCTGGAAAGATGTGATGCGTTTTGGAAAGAAGGGCAAGTTGAGTCCAAGATATATAGGACCCTTCGAGATAATCGAATGTGTCGGCACTGTAGCTTATAAGCTCAGGTTCCAGAGGAGCTTAGTGGAATACATAATGTATTCCACATATCTAATCTTAAGAAATGTCTAGCCGATGAGTCGGTAGCAATGTCACATAAAGATGTGCAAATAGATGAAAACCTGAGGTTTGTTGAGAAACCAATTTCGATCGAGGATTGACAGGTTAAGAAGCTCCGAAGAAAAATGATACCTATAGTAAAGGTTAAGTGGGACGCTTTTAGAGGTCCTGAGTATACATGGGAGGTTGAGTCCACTATGCGACAAAAATACCCCCATCTTTTTTAATAAAATCTCGAGGTCGAGATTTCTTTTAAGGGGGTGTGAGGATGTAACACCCTGTAAAATCATGTCCAATAGTATAGTGACACGTGTAGTATTTTAAATATAGTCTATTAAAGACCAATAAGGACTAAAGGCGTCAACATGCTCAAACTAAGCCTTTGAGTGACTGTCCCGATGTCAACATGCATAAATTACAGCCTCTGAGTGACTGATACGTCAACATGCTTGAAATTTGGCCTCTGAGTGACTGATACGTCAACATGCTTGAAATTTGGCCTCTGAGTGACTGATATGTCAACATGCCCAGCCTCTGAGTGACATCGGAATCAACATGCTTATAATAAGCCTCTGAGTGATCCTTTGTGAAGTACTAACTCTCATATGTGCCATTTGTTGGACGAGAGGGTTCAATTTTGTAAATATATGAAAGTTGGATGATGGAGGGATTAAAAGTGTCAACATGTTAATTTATACCTCTAAGTGACCTTTTAACGAACCAAGAGCTCGACAATGTCCGGGCATAATCCCGGGTATGCCAAGAATTGGCTACGGCGGGCTAAAAGTGCCAAAAAGATGTTTAAAAAGGTTTTTAGAAGCTTTAATAAGTTAAGGGGTTAAAAGTGTCAAACTTTGAAAGTGGCCAGCGGGCGGTCGCAGGGCCGCGAGAGACCAGGCCTGGGTCTCTCGCGGGGCGCGAGAACAGGTCTGCTGTAGAAAGTTTTGTTTGGAAGCCAAGCAAAGCTCCAAAACCATTAATTCAAAACCATGGACTTGTAATCAGCTATGCCACGTTTTGAGACACTTGTAAGCTTCCTCTTACACCCCTAAACACCTGGCTTCACCTCCTTTGAGCTCTCCAACTATAAATAGGTGATCAAGTTCACCATTTGAACTTGCACCTTTCTAAATCACAACTCTTCTCCCTCCTCTGGAAGTTCCTAGCTCAAATGAGCATCCAACATAGTTCTTTTTCACCCTAGGAATCACTAGTAAGTGTTCCTTCCTTGTGCATTTTCGTTTATAGGCTCCTATATCCAAAAGTCAAGCGTTTTACGGAAAACGCTTTGACTTTCGGTTAAGACCATTATGATCCAGCAATTGTTTGAAATGAACATGGCTAAGTGATCCTAATAAGGTAAGCGTTAATCCCTACAAAGGGCAGCTCCTGAAGATCACGTTTGCTAGACCAATTGACGGGTCAAAGTTATGATATTAAAAAGTCAAACCGGCCATTTTTCGGAAAAATCATAAATTGATCTTATATATATTATGAAACCTGTTTTGACACTTTAAAAAGTTGGTAATAATTATTAGAACATGTAAGAACATGTTCGGCTCATCAATTTCAGTTCTAGGGTCTGTTCGCAACCGAAAGTCGCAAAGTTTGACTTTTTCTTTGACTTTCGATTCTGACCCGATTTAGATTAGTTACATACTGATCTGAAGTTGCATTATGATCATAATATAATATAGCATAACCCTCTAAGGTTATATTACATGATCATAATCAGAATCCAAGTTTATGCGCAAGTTCCATAATTATGCCATTCTTGACTAAAATGCCCTTTTTGCATAAACAAGGTTTTAAATAATAATGAACTTGAAAATGAGTTTCCTACTGATGTAATATTATAATTAGGATTATTTGGCATGTTAAACCAAGTTATAAACTGAGTTTTCAAACAGGTCCTTAAACTATGTCGATAAATGACGGTTTTAGCCCTTTTGGCTTATAAAATGGTTTTAATCAAATCTTTTCAAGGTAAATCATTTACCTACTGATATTTTATATTAAATAACATATTTTAAACATTTTAATCTGACCTTAACATCAGATTTCATAAACATCGCTTAAAGACGTCATTTTACGACATAAACGCCGTTTCGGCGCATAATATGGTTTTAAACCATATTTTTTACCAAGACTTGATGCCTACTGATTTCAAAACTACATTAAACATATTTACAGTAGGTATATGTTATAAACTCAGAATACCAAATAATTTATAAACTTTTTGTAAAATGACCAAAATGCCCATTCGGTGCATAGTTTGGTCGTAAAAGATAATTTACGCATATAATTGATATCCTACTGATATTATATCATAAATAAAGTATTTTTCCAGAATACTTACAATCATAACATTAAATTATATTCAAGTTCCTTTTATATGGTATGAAATTACCAAAACGCCCTCATAAGGCATAATTTTATTTTAAAACCTTAACGGGCATACAAGTTGATATCCTACTGATATCTTAACTTATTTAAAGTATAGTGGCATATAGAACTTGTCCATGACTTATCCGGTCACCCGATATCGCTAATATGCGCACGGTTACGTATATGTAACTATTTTACGGAAATTAACCGAAACGGGTTTAACCTTGTCATTTAAGTTTCAAAATCCAGAATGTTTATAATTTACCCATATTATACAAGTCAAGTACTTGTCAGGATTAAACTACATTCTATCCGATCATCGTTTAATCAAGCTTCATATGTAATGATCATGTACACTATTCGGTTTATAAGACCGTTAGTATTTAATTGGCTAGCTTATGCCATAATCCAGACTAGAGCCTTCCCGGTAAATGCTATCTGCACTTGCTACTTTTGCATACGGCTGAGTTATTTAAAAAAATAATAGAAGAAGACTAGCTCAGGTAAATACTGTCAACTTATTTTCCTTATACGGGCTTGGGATACGGTAAATTATTATCGCTTGGTCCAAAATGAAGTCAATCGAATGCCCGCTTGTGGCTAGTAAACCCCATATTTTGTTTTAATCAGTTTTGTTTGATAACTTAAACATCGGGGGTTAAATTACTGTGTCCTGGATATCCTCGGCTCAATACATTAGTTTTTGGCCACGACGTTAGCGCGGGGTGTAGGCATACACCTGCCAGACGCTCATATACAATATTCCCAAGGCGTTGGGGATGACTCCTTCGTGAGTCCTGAGTAGTGTGTATTTAATCATGTCTCGGTTTCTGTACTAGGCCATGTATGTATTGACAAACATGTGAATCTGATACAAGGTTGCAAGGTCAACCTTGCCAAGTTAATAAAAGATTTTATGCCGTTTTGCACTTCAAAATTATTTTAAAGTTTTCAAAATGAGTCAGTTGGGTGAATTTACCAGCGTAAGCTGATGTATCGTCCAAAGGCTAAACTGCAGGTACAATACGAAATACGCCGGAAGCTGCTCGGTAGTGAATAAAAGGATCTTGCAAATCCTTAGATCTGCCCTAAAGTCTGTTTTGTATTCTTTCTTGTACATTTTAATGATTCACATGTGGATCTTTCTATTACGAGCCTGTATATTATTTCTATATTTCGAACATTCGGTTTGTAATAGTAATTTTACTCCAATACTTTCGTCGTGCTATGTTTAATTGACAATGATGTTATCAACTTACGTCACGATACTCCCCACCCGGGCCCACTGGTGTATGGATTTCGTGTTGGAAATTCCGGGGTGTGACACACACACACAAAACACACACACATATATATATATATATATATATAGAGAGAGAGAGATGAGAAGAAGAGAGAGAGAGAGATAGAGATGGAGAGGTTCATTTGAGAGAAAAAACAAAGGGTACAATTGTAAAATATTAAATAGTTTTTCTCTATCTCATTCATTATTATATTTGACTAATTAGTTATTCATAAATACTATTTATCCTCCACACCAAAATTTTTGCCTACACACATCAATATTTATCCTACATGTTTTGAAATTTATGTTACACATATTGAAATTATCTTACACAGTTCGTAATTCATCCTACACATCTCGTAATTTATTCTACATATTACATTAAAAAAATTTTCATCTTTGAAAAAATTATATCTTTTGAAAACAAGTTACAAAATTAATGTAGTTAGTTATAAAAAAAGGAAGACTACCAATTAATGATCTATCTAAGTTTACCAATATACCCTTACACTAATATTAAATATAAAAATATAAATAAAGTAAAATGAATGATTCTTATTGGTTAAAATTTCCTCTTTTTTATTTTTATAAGAAATTTCTTTCCTTTTGTTTTTAACCTTTTTTGTTCTATTTTATGTTTTTTGTTTCAACTTAGTTATTCGTTTTAATGATATTGTTTTACTTTTCGGTCTAAATGTTGCGAGTTAACATGCTACGTGCGTATGTGATTCAACTTTTTTTCGTCTGTTTTTTGCTTTTAACGATCACATCACAACGCGAAAGTCCTACATCGACTTCGTTATTATTTTCTGTGTTTTACGATGTGGTCTACTATTGCAAATTAACTTGCTCTTTATTACAATAATGTTTTACGTTTCGCTATAAATTTTGTGAGTTAACATGCTGGTACACACGTGTATGGTTCAACTTTTTTACTTTCTTGTGATTAAACGATCAAGTTGCATTTCTTGACTCCTTAATCAACCTAATTATTCTTTTATATGCTTTACATTTTGATCTAAGTTTTTTACGATTTAACACGAGTTAATACGCCGCAATGTCGTGTGTGGGTTTAATTGTTCCGCCGCAATTAGGAAGTTGCAATACTAGTTTATAAATAATACACAAAAGAATCACAAAAATGCTTTCGGAACCACAAATAAAAATGTTACGAAATTGGGCAATTATTAGCATGGAGGCTCGCCATTGATGTTCTAGTGGAGCTAGTCGGGGAAAGGTACCACATCCGAGTCTCGCAAAAGTCAAAAATTTTATTGGGAACTTTCTGTGGCGGTACCTAGGGTCAAACCCGGGTTGGTAGAATGGTAATGGGTTATGTCGAGTGTCAGAGTTATCCCTCTCCCATTCAGTTGGTCGTTAAAAAAATAGAATGGAGGCTCAACCAAGAGAGAGCAAGCTGGCCTTATCCCTAATCGACCCATAAGTCTTATTTTTTGCAAAAAAAAAAAATGAAGTTTTAATTTAGTCAGCCTTGATTATCTCTATACAAGTTTGTGCCTACCTTGGGGATTAAATTTCCTTAACCTTAGATTAGACTATATATATTGATGCATTGTACCTGTAATTCCTTGTAGTATCTGATAATAAAAGAAACCGTAGTTGCAGCATACTGGGCACAAACCAGCCAACCAAACCACTTTAATTCCTATATTCGTTTATCGCTTTCATATGGGCGTGTTCAATCCAACTGAAACTATATATTTTATAATGATAATAACTTTAAATTAAAATAAGTGAACTATACGATATGGAGAACTTGTGGGTTATATGGTTTGTCAAACAACAATTTTACTAGAAGAAAAAGATAACCGTTTACGTAAAAAATATATAAATAATAAGTTTTTTTACATTACAAAAAAAACTTACCACACATATAATATAATATTATTTTGAATTATGTTGGATTTTTCATATATTTAGAGCGACTTATAAATATAAAATAATATGCATAAATAGAAAGTGTTTTTTGGATTGGAATATGCTTTATTTATTTTGGATGACACAAGTTGGTCAAAAAAGTTTTTTATTAATTTATCAAATATAGCCATATAATATTCATCACTTTTAACATATGACTTTTAAATAAATCCAAGACTTTTGAGTCTATAGTTCTATATCTTGACACATGACTTTTAAATAAATCTAAGACTTTTGAGTCTACAGTTCTATATCTTAAAACAACTTATTAGCACAAACACCCTTTAGTTGGTTGCTAACTATTTTCTTCATTGACTATTCCGAACTCAACTTCCAGTATTTAAAACCCCACATGACCATGACGATTGGTATGAATCTTTTTTGAGATCTATGACCGAAATATTCATACCTAATATAATTAGAATGAATCTTTGTCATTAACAACCAACAAAAACCCAATCATTCAGATAAACCCAATGGCCAAATTCCACTCACGTTTGCGAATGTAGACATATTAGTAACCCGACCGGCCACCATTCCAGGGGAAACTCATCGTCCAAACCCATAACCTCCACTTTAGAAGATCGTGGAGCTGTCAATACACCAGAAGGTAAAAACAACATAAATCGAATTCCTACTATAAACAGAGTTAGGTTACATTTTTTCTAAACGTACATAACAGAACTTGATAACCCAATTCTTTACATTTCAAACAAGGCTCTACTTGTTTTTTCGACACAAAATTTGGTAATAAATCCAGTTTCTTTAATCTCCCTATCTTTAGCGTTGAGGGTTTTTTTAAATCTTGATTAGGTAGGTTCCTCATGTTAGTCTTACTGTTCTTGGTTAGGTGATTACATCTCACCATAAACAAAATTATTATATATGAAATACAATTAAATTAAAATACTTATATAAAAGTGATCGTTCCCAAAACACAAATAGTCAATTATCAATTAGAATATTATCAATACTCTATAATCAATACCAATAAACTATTACATAGTAGATAAGATTCGGGTGTAACAATAAAGTTGACTTCTCTAAAAAGTTATTCTAATATAGTATCACAAAGTCTTAATTCGTCGTGATTAACAAAGGCTTAATTCGTCGTGATCAACACTTAAAAGTATCATAAAAACTTTTGTTATCTTTTCAACTAAATTTAACACTTAAAAGTATCATAAAAACTTTTATTATCTTTTTAACGAAATATATGTTACACATGTATTTTTAGCTAACAATCCATTCCTTAATTGTGTAGTCCTAAAAACGTATAAAAAAACGTATACATACATCATAAATCATCATGTTCCTTTTCCACCAACACCGCCGCCGCCACCGGCCACCGCCATCTCCTCCATCTCCGCCCTCTCAGCCTGCTCCCGGAACTTCTTATAAATATCACCGGCGTAAAACTTTCTAGTCCTCACCACCAAAATGAGCGAAACAAACACACCAAAAACAGTAGCCGCAGTTATAATAAGAAACGACACCTTATAACACTCAACTCCCACACAATCCAAAGACTCACCGGCCTTTCTAACGATCCCTAACACCTTCATCTGCTTCTCAGCCTCCACATCGTACAAATGTCTGGCCACTTTCACGTTCAAAAGGTACAACCCTATCGGGCTAGCAACCGACCCGAAGTTGTACAAAGTTGAGTAGTATTTTAACCCGAAAATCTCGGATATGATCGCGAAAAGCAGCGGCCATTGCGCTCCGAAGCAGAACCCGATGACAACCGAGGCGAAGTAGAGCGAATTCGAGACCCGAATGCGATTAAAATGTGTCCAACACAAGATAGAATTAGGGTTAGGGTTAGCATGAGAGGGCGGGGGAATTTGTACTTTTTTAGAAGGTGTTCTGACCCGAACCCGGCGGTGACCCGCCCGAGGTAGTTCCATATGCTTACTAGGGAGACAAAGGTGCTAATGCTCTTTTTCGGGTACCCGAGAGACTCGCCGATTTGGCCTAGGTTGTCGATTGCAGTTAAAGTGCCACCGACGCCGCAAATGGTCGCTAAAAATAGCAATAACATGTCGACGGAGAAGAGTGCTTGGAGGATCGTGTAGTCCTCGCCTCGTTCAGGTGGTTCGAATGCGGTCCGGAAGCATGATGGTTCTTGTTCCTGCTTCGGTGGGGAGGGTGGTGATATGATGCTGATGGTTGGTGGTGGAATGGGTTTTTCCATGACGACTTTTATTGGGGCCGGATCATTTAGCGACAACTTTTTCGCTTTCCAACTACTGTACTCTTCTCTTATAACCACCGCGAGTGGCAAAAAGAGGAGGAAAACAACCACCGCGGAGCTACCAACGTACTCCCCGCGATGAAATTGAGCAGTTTTTTCTACAATAATGATTATCATTAAGAATCAGGCGAGGCCAAGCGATATGTAAAGAAGATCGTAGAAGACTTTGAGCTCGTTTGCTTGGCGTACAACCTTCATGATACGGATTGTACGTACAAACACAACGGAAATAACCGCTGGGAGCCAGCCAATGAGCAAAATGAGCGCCGGTTTATCGTCACCATAGACCGCCGAGTAAATTTGAGTGATAATGGCTCCACTTAGACTGACGAATCCCTTCAGAAACCCTAGCACCACCCCTCGGCTCTCCGGAAAGTTTTTTACACATGTCACTAACGCCCCCGTGTTGGCAAATGATTGCGAATTTGCCCCTGCATACAAAAACACAAACACGATATATTAATAACAGTTTTCCGTAGAGTAAGCATTTCAGGACTCTACAAAACAAAAGAGTTTTAATTTGTAGAGTCCTGAAACGTCATTTAATAATTAAAAAAAAAGCAATAAAAGGAGTATCACCGGAAGAAACTTTTGATAGAAAAATTTATTGGTTGCAAACAAAGGAGTATCACCGGAAGACACTTATTGATAGAAAAGTTTATCGGTATAACCGACGGATCCCACGAAATCCAATGTACAAATAACTTTTAACGGTTGTCCGATAATTTAGCAACGGAAACCCAATATATAAAAAAAGCCGTTTCATTTTTGTCACAAAGTTAACTTGATCCGTTAGTGATATTCCTTTTCATAGTGGGACAGGAACTTGTTAAACAACCTTTTGTAAAGTCTAAAATTGAATCTCACCTATACAGATGTATAGACACATTTGCCAAACAGTTGGTTTAGCAATTCTTCTAGTCACACCCAACCAAATCATAAAATACCCAAAAAAGTTGAGTACAGATCCGATGGAGAGGACGACCCACGGCGGTGTAACCTCCGCGATAAGGCCGGAAAGTACTCCGACATTGCTGCCACATCCTTAAAGAAAGACAGCAAATTGAGGGTACTTTGGTCGTACCCCAGGACTGTTTTGATCTCAGATGAGTAAAGGCCAAACATGTATGTGGCTCCGGCAGCCGACATGATAAGGAAAGAGGCGAACAGCATGAACCATCGGCCGTTTAGGATTTGGAGGCTAGGAACCCATTTCCGACCACTAACTTTGATCCTCTCGTACTTCACTATTCAATTTTACTCTATTTTAATTGATTAATTTAATTGATTAATAATAATAAAAAATAATAATTAATTAATAATAATAATTATTAATCAATAATATAATTAATAATTAATAATAGTTGTGTATGGTGTCTTTTGATTAGTTAAATTTTGCCCCACCTATTGCAAGTCTTCAACTGTCTCAATATATTTGTTTAAGAATTATATGTCTCCAATTTATTTGTTTAAGAATTTATCACTTTATTAATTTTTTAATATTCATAATTGTAGTAATGTTGTAGAGAAAAGAGGAGGTTAGAGAGAAGAGATTTCCGGAGAGAGAGAAAGTGGTGGGTTGGTATTTAAACTCAGTGGGGTACAACTCATCATCAGAGAGTACAACCAATCAATACACAAAACACAAAGATGCACATAGTACAACACAAAAAGGATGTTGGCCGTCACCATCTCTAGAGACTACAAACTACTAGTGATCTATCAACGTGACAAGTTGTATGTAAAAACCAGATTGGTGCAGTCTTAGCTCTAACAGAAATGTGTGGACAATATATAGGAAATAAGCTTGCTAAGAGTTGACTATATGTGTGGAAGAAACTTATTTTGTCTATATGTTTTCAGGATTGGCGTTCCAACGAATATTTTGATAATTTTATTATGTCAGTAATTAATTTCTTGATTAATTTCTTGTAGGCTGATGTTAACATATCCTACATGATAGAGAATCAGGGCAAAGTTGTAAGGTGGATGTACTTAATTCTCATGTCATATCACCCTCATGAACACAATTAGCTCAATTTCACACACAAACATGCTATATGTATATCTCTTTAGATTTTTCAGGTTGAAAATTAGGCTGAGTTGTGGAATGATGGGTAGGATTGAAAATGATTGTAATTGTTAAAGAAAATTTTTTCACCTAATATTTTGGTATCAAACTCATAGAGTGTTTGTCTTTAATGCTATATTTATCATAACACATCTCCTCAATTATATCATTACATCAGCTTTCATCACTATTACCACAAATTGTCAAATCCCAAAAAATGCAGATGTCTCTTATATTGGAGTATCTAAATCAAAATTTAAAAAGTAACATTAAAAAAATCACTGTAATTTCTTACAATGTGCAAATTTTATATTATCGTACTTTCATACAACATACAACGTAAATAATTTTTTCGCTTGCATATCATCCTTAGCAATATTTAGACTAATGGCTATTTGACAACTTCTGAATGGTTAAGTGCTGAATTAGTAAGAGGTCTGACCATTAAGTGCTAACCACTAAAAGGTCTGAACCATTAAGAGCCAGTATAATTCTTAACCGGTCAGAGGAAAATGTTTGACAAATTCAGATTAAATGTCTTAATCATTCAGACTCAGTATAAATCTTAATCATTCAGAGGCAAATGTCTGAACCATTCAAACATATGCTTGCGAAACAAACAGTCTGAACCATTAAGTGTTGAACCAATAAGAAGTATGAACCATTAAAAGCCTCATTAAGAGGTGAACAAACAGCCCCTTAAAGCTGAACCAATGTAACGCTCCACATTTTTTGACTTTCCTTAGTTATAAAGTGTATTCGTATTTCTATATTTGGAAACTTGTACCGTACTTTTACAATTCACCTTCAACTCCCGAACTCCGAGATTATGATCATAATGGAAACTCATTTTATACTTATACATGTTACATACTTGAATTGCATTTTTCAATTCTTAATACATAATTCAATGCGAGAAACTCATACTTAAATACTCGAATACTCAACTTTTATGCACTACTATAATCATACATCATTCATACATGCTTAAAACGCTTAAAAACCAGCAAATCGTACAAAGACAACTCCAAACAGTCAACCTTGCACGAAGCGTAGCCGCTTCGTACAAAGTGAGCCACCTCGTACGAGGTGATGCCCAACTCGTATGAGGTTACTCCAACTCGTATGAAGTGGCCTGTTTTTCTATAAATATGACCCTTCACCCACGGTTCCAACCTTTCGAAATCTCACTAACTCCCACTCGAAATTGCGAGAACTTGGATGATCAGTTCCTAAGTGAGTCTTATAGCTCACTATACCTCAAACTTTTATAAAAGTGCTTTCATTACCTTTCTTCTACCTAGCTTCTATTTTCTTTTCTTTTGTACAAGTCAGTGAACTAAGTCCAAAAGACTAAGTTAGGATAATGTGAGAACATTGGGAGCTCTGGTTACCCGAATTAAGTTCCACACCTCAAATTTTTACATTCTGATATCCATAACCAACCGAGTTACAAACCTTGTGCTTTGGTGAATCATATAATGAGGTGTTCGCACCCCCATTGTAAGACCCTATCTTACTTTACTGAATTTCTATAAAAATTTTGCATTTAAATGTGTAAATGCGAATATACGTTCAAATTTATTTTCGAACTTATTAAAAACTTCATAAATATTAAAGAATTCAACATGTTATCATTGATTAGTTTTGTAATAACAAAACCAAGTGCGTAAACTTTGTCTTTGATCGTGTTCGGTTCTTCGCAGAGCTTGGTCCTCCTCCAGTGTTCTCAATCATCACCTATATTTCATAATTTATGAAATATGTCAGTTATAAATAGTTTATAGCTTAACCAAGTACACTCGAAGGCCTAAAACATAAAAAACAAAACAAACACACCCAACATAAAAACATGGCCTATTTAAACAAAAACAAAACTTTCGTTTCTGACTCCACCATAAGCTACGGTTTTTACGATCAAGACTTCCTGTTTTACGGTCAAGGCTTTTTGTTTCAACACAGCAGCTGTCTACCGTAAGCTACGGTAGGCCACCGTAGCCTACGGTGGCTTGCTGCAGATTTTCTCTTGTTTGCCGTTTTTGACACGATATTTTCCGTACTCATTCAATATTCATCCGTTTTACTCGAAACTCGTTTCTAAATGCCCGTAAATTGTTTACCTACAAGTTTAGCTTGAAATCCTTAACCCGGGTTCTTAATTCTTATGAATTACGCATCCACTCTTGGTTTATGCGTATATTTTTCAATTTTGCCCCTTTAACCCCATTTAAACCAAACTATACATTTATGCATCCATTTCGGTATGCATTAGGACTCCATTTTCCTTTCTTTTACCCGTATAATTGCCTTAGCGAAATACATCGTTTTATTCCACAAAACCTTTATTTATTTTATCATTTTGACCTGTTTGGTTGTTTTAGCATAGTCTAACGCTTATTTCAACAAACCTTATCTATCTTACATTTCCACACAAGATATCTATCTATTTTCCACCACGACTATACTTGTGGTAGATTTGTAATCGTTAATTCATTTAGTCAAATTTCTACCATTGGTTCGACAATTACGGAAAAGAACCGTTAAAAGGTATTAAACTAATACGGCTTCCGCCATTTATTTTTACACTACCGCAAGGGTATACTAAATTATAAAACTCATTTTAAAACTACCCTTAGGGTCGTTTATTTGTTTACCACACGAGGGTATTTTGGTCAACTTAGGCCCTTTTTAGGATGAAGGACTTAATATCAGGTTTTGACCAAATATGAACATTTAACCATAATCTATTTTAGAACATTATGTTCTTAAGAACATAATGTCTACAATTTAGATCATTTGATTTATCTTACCTTACGTAATCAAATGTTCATTCATGACTTGTTTAATCCTCGATGGACCGTAAGTCCTCTTTTAAAGTTTGACCCATTACACGTACCTGGCTCGGCTTATAGCATTGATCCATTTTAATATCTTGCTCTATTAGTTTCTATAAATAGCGATGCAAATAAAACTCTATTCTTCCTATGAGCACAAAACTCAACAGACGACCATTAGTCATTATTGTCAAATGGTGATAATATCACCATTTGACCAGTTCGGCCTAAATGACCATTTATCATTATGAGATGACATTTATTTGTCATCTCACCCATTTAGCCCATTACGTTTTACACTGTGTAATCATATTACCTAATAATCGTTTCTTAATTCGCTTGACCCATTATGACTTACGACATATGGTGTCTTTTTCAAAATACTCAATTTATCCATCAACTCGTGACCGAATTAATAGTTTACCCCTTATTACCCATTATGGTTTACACCATAAGATAATGTTTCAAAACTCTTTATTATTCGTCATCACATGACTAATTTACCGCTTTACCCTTTTTACCGTAATTCATGGTTTCATACAATTTTCACTTGTTTCGATTTGAATCACCTCGCATCGGAACATCATATTTCAATACTAATCTTTCTTTTTCTTAACCAATACTAAAAGTATGTGTTCTATTTAAAATATGTAAGCTTTACTTACCTTGAATTCCAATTATGCCTTTTCCCGCGTACTTGTTCCGTTTGACCCGCTTCTTCCCAAGCCTCCACCTAGCTTGTTAAGCGTCAAACTATTATTTATCATTCGCAAGATGGTTGGATTAGTCATCGTTTAACACGACTGTTCCACCTTACGGATTTTATATCAAATTATCATTCGATCTTAATATAGGTCAGTTTGACTTTTAAAAGTCAACTGCCTATATACTTATACAAACCCACGAACAAGTTTAACAACTCATTTAGGCATTTTGTTAATTACCCGTAAGCGCTATTCTTAGGCCACCACTATAGCTACGTTTCCCAAACCAAGTTCATAAAATTGCTAATGTCAAATTAGCATAGTTTCTACAATCATATGTTAATCTATCGATAATTACACAAGAACTTGGAATTTTTTTATTATCACAAAACAACTCATCTCATTATTTTACTTATACATTCATCCAAATACCTATATAATCAAATTCTACGCACTAACTAGTAGACAACATGATCTCAAACACTTAATAACCTTGACATAACATTAGTTTCATTATACCATACAAAACCATTTCAAGTCATGTATGATTACTTACTCAAATCTCAAATTCGTTAGAGTATCTTACACATACATACTAGTATGATGATCATAAACACCCCTACATTATCAATCTCATCATATAATCAAAAACCCACTTTATAATCTACTTGTTAATCACTAACAAGTAATCTTACATCAAATAGTGCATAATTTCTTTAAGTTTAATGAAATCAAGCATACACATACACTTAGTTTCATCTTTAGATCATAATCCAACTATCTAATTGCAAGTATTCCAATCAAGGTGATCAGTAATTCATGTTTATGCCCAGATTTGGGTCTCGAATTGATCTTCAATTTGATGGATTAAGCTTGAACAAGGGTTTTACCCTTGTTCTTTCTCCTGAGGGTTGACTAACACACCCACTAAGTGTGTGTTGTGTCTAAACCTTTTGTTTTTATAACACAATTATCCTTTTTACGCAGCTTTGGTCCCTCAAGTTTAGTTTTGATTATAAATGAAACTACAACTCATTGTCTTGTTACTTAGATACATGTTATTAACTAGGTTAATTTCTTCCTATTATTTCGTTCACGATTTCACTTTTACCACTAACGGTCTTTTACCCGCTCTTTTTAATATTAACGTGGCTTGATTACCAAACCCGTTTTTGGGGTGTTACACCCATGCTTAACTTCTATGATATAATTGAAGAATTCGATGAACTATATTGTATTTTACTTACAACTGATCTGGACATAATATTAATCATAATCTGATGTAGTGTTATAACTCGGATAATCCTGTCTCGTTATCACAAACTCCGTTCACAGAGATCGGTGCTGAAATGGGTACGAAACGGGCTAACACATTCCAAAACTGTCACCTCGCACGAGGTGAGCAGCCAACTCGTACGAGGTGCAAGTCAACTCATACAAGGTAACAATCAACTCGTACAAGTTGAAAGTCAGCTAGCACAAGGAGGTCAGACCACTTCGTACGAAGTGGTATTTTCCCGTTTTCATTCCATACTTTCTGCCTCATAATTCGGACCAATCATTCCACTCAGATTACTCACGTCCTCTAGTTTACCCCTTACAGGGTAACTTCGTATTGCATCACCTGATCACTCGTCCATCCACAAACTCGCTTAAGAAGCTTGCAAAATTGTGGAGCATACTCGATCCCATTTTACGCTTTATCACCTTTGGGTGCAATACATATACATTATGCAAAATTACACAAACATGCTTATACTTAATTCACAAGACAATCTTTATACATGCTTTTATGCTAAACTTGAAACCACACATGTGTCACACCCCGACCCGCAGCGGAAAAGGTGATCGAGGCATGATTGGGTTATCATCAAAGCTCATGACATTTATTATAACGTTTCATATTCATTATTACAATTTAAAGGGAAACATACAATCTTAATTTCATCATGTCCTAAACATCATTCTAGACTTCATTGTTTTCTTCTAAGGCATTTCCTATGTTTTCCTTGCTTCATCCTGTTCACCTGTATCATGTGTAAAAATGGTTTTTGGATCAACAAAAAGTTGGCGATTGAATCCTATGAAAAGCATTTGAACAAGTTTATTGAATTGATTATAAAATAAAGTGCACAACCACATATGAATAAATATAGATGTAAACTTATTCACAAAACACTTAATCATTAAGTAATGCACACACATACAATAATAGATTGTTTTGAGGCACGCGTTGCTCAACTCGTCTCCCACGAGGAACTGATGGGCCTAAGGAATGATTTGCATACAACTAGACAATATGTAAAACATAAACTACAAACAATATTACATTCTAAGTTCATATCATAATATGGTATGGCACGAGTTTTAAATAAACGAGTTAATTTTAGTGGCACATGACACACCCCAAAACGTGTAATTAAAAAGGGAAGTTGTAAGATTCACTCACATTGGGTGCGTTCGGTTGATGACGTTGAATGCCCACGAAGTTTGATTTAACCACGAGTGAAACTAACCTAGATAATAGCATAATGGTTTGGTAAATAAGCGGATTTTATTAATCAACTTTAGTAGGACTATTGGATATATTTTTGTGAGTTTAAGGCTATTTTCTAACTTTAAAAAAGTTATTTTTAAGTATTTTTAATTGATTTTTAAATAAAATAAATAAATAAAAATAATAAAAAAATGTTGACTTTTTGACCGTTGACTTGTTGACCGTTGACCTGTTGACCGATTTGATTGTGTTATTGTGCGCTGAGTGAGGTTCGAACTCGTGACCTCCCGTATGCGTGCACGCAGCTCTACCAACTGAGCTACGTGTCTAACCCGAAATATTTCTGTTTTTAATTATATTTATATACTAATTGAATTAATCCGAAAATCATTTATTTTAAAAACGATTTTAATGCATGACTCGGTGCTCGCCACAGGTCTCGAACCCGGGACCTGTGGTTTAGTTTGACACACAGTCCACCGCTGGACTGTGTGTCTAACTTGGTAAATAATCTGGTTTTTATTATACTTATATATAAACTAGATAAATTCATTTCTGCCTTATATAAAAAGTTTGATAATTGCCAGAACCGGTGCGGTAGTCTGGACTCGAACCCGCGACGTGTGATTTACACACGCACACAGTCCACCATTGGACTGTGTGTCTATCTTGGTTATTATTCCGGTTTTCATTAAACTTAAAATCTATTTGCGAGTGAATCCGGTTCAGTTTTAAAAAGGAACATTTTTATTAAGGCGAGTGTGCGTGTGACAAGAATCGAACTCGGGACGTATGCGTGTTTATTTGCACACAGTCCACCGCTGGACTGTGTGTCTAACCCGAGATATAACTTGATTTAAATTAAATATATTTATAACCGAAGACTTCATCTTCTTCGTTAAACTTAACCAGAATCGATGTCCGACTGTTTTGACACTAATCAGTTTCTTTAGTAAGTTGTGATTAGATACATGTGAGATTAATAAGAATGAGAGAGATTAGGTGTAAGATATACCGAACAGAGATCCTCTGTTTCGCCGGCAAAATTTCCGATGATAGCAGGTTATTCCGGCGACGTGTGTCTTGCGGCAGAGGGTCTTCAGGAAGCTTGAGGTGAGTGTGGGTGGCTTCGGTATGAGCTTTAGGTGTTCTGTTTTTAGAGTAAGGCACAGAGGTGAAGGGGTTCGGTTTTCCGGAGAGTTGCAGAAATTTTCCGGCGAGTAACATTTCGTTGAGAATGGGTGTGATTGTGAGCGAAAAGTTTATCAGAAGTTAAAGGGTGTATTTATAGGGCAGAACATCGACGAATTTGGTCCGTTTACCGTCTTGATTCGTCGGTTAAATATTTCTCCGGCGGTTATTCTTGATGTCGCGGACTGGACATCGGTTATAACCGATGTTAAGGTTAATGCGTCGGTTAAAACAGAAGAAACCGTCCAATCTCGGCGAAATCGTCGGAATTTCCGACGACTGCGATTTGGGCGCGTCAGTTTTGAATCCGAGTTTGTGTATTTGAATTAATTGTTTCTAATAATGAACAAGGAACACAAGTGGCGCAGTGGTTGGAAGTGTGGGAGTTAAGACTTTGTTGACCATGTTGACCTGGCTGACCCGGGTTCGAATCCCGGCAGCCTGGTTTTATTTTTATTTCATTATTTTTAATACTTTTTCAAATATAACTTTTATAATCCAATATACTTATTAACTATGTATCGTTTAAAATTAATTTCGGCATTAAATACGCCACGAAATTTTTAACTGGTTGTTCGGTTAATAAACGGAGCGGGTTTGGTAAATCCGGTTTTTTACGGATGTTACAGGATCCCCTACTTTTTAGAAATTTCGTCCCGAAATTTAAGTAGTGACATATTTGTCTCAAAAGGATGGTGTTTTAATTGACCATTAAATACTTAGAAAAAGAGTAAGAGTTTAAATTTTTGGTTGAGGCGGTAACGTTCCTTGTAAGGGTTAAGTACCCTGCTACAGGATTCGTTTTTTGTTGCCTGTGGTAAAAATATTGATAAGCGGAGTTGATTCACTAAGCATGATTTCATGCGCAAGAGTTTTGATATGTTTGGAAAGATAAGGTTATATAAAACAAAACTTCTAATACTACAACCTACATGGAACTTCTCATAACCGCCTGACAATGCCTCTGATCCTTTGGCAATAATACTTATATATAGGAAGTACCAGCGGCGTATCCACCATATGTCAAATTTTCATTGGTTTTATCAGTAAGTTATGATTGGTTCTATGATGTGACTCTAGAACATAAATAAACACCACAACCAATGTCTGAGTCCTAATTCTGATAGTATACATGTTTGATTGGTGACATAATCCCATTTTAAATGATGAGATGATATAAATGCTAGATCAGTGAGTATAAAACGAACTTCAACCAAGAAATTACTAAATCCTACATGGAACTTCTCATAACCGCCTGATAATGCCTCTGATCCTTTGGCAAGAATACTTATATATAGGAAGTACCAGCGGCGTATCCACCATATTCTTGTCAAATTTTCATTGGTTTTATTAGTAAGTTATGATTGGTTCTATGATGTGACTCTAGAACATAAATAAACACCACAACCAATGTCTGAGTCCTAATTCTGATAGGATACATGTTTGATTGGTGACATAATCCCATTTTAAATGATGAGATGATATATATGCTAGATCAGTGAGTATGAAACGAACTTCAACCAAGAAATTACTAAATCCTACATGGAACTTCTCATAACCGCCTGACAATGCCTCTGATCCTTTGACAAGAATACTTATATATAGGAAGTACCAACGGCGTATCCACCATATTCTTGTCAAATTTTCATTGGCTTTATCCGTAAGTTATGATTGGTTCTATGTGGCTTTAAAACATTAACAAACACAATCAACCAAAACTTGAGATAACATAAAGAAAAACATAAAACTAAGCGATGGGAGTTGAATCTTGATTTTCGGTGAAGGGGACTAGTTGGGTGGTTTCGTTTGGGCCGTCATTATCTTCAACAGGATTGGCGTTGATGTTGAAAACTCTTCCTCTTGCTGGTGGTCTAGTGGTTAGGTTTCCTTGATTTGCTTGGTTAACTAGGTTTGCTTGAACTTGGGCGTTTATGATGTTAATCAATCACGGGCACGTGTTTCTAAAGTGGGTAGGGTCGCCACAATTGAAGCAAGCTCGAACATATGGAAACATGGGGTATTGGGGTTGTTGATATGTTTGGATCATGTTTTGAGTAGAGGGTGTGGTTTGGTTTTGAGGGGTGCGGCAAACCTTGCTCAAATGACCATAGCGTCCACAATTCGCACATAGTCGACAAGGTAAGGTAGATGGATGGTGATAAAAACAGGTGTTACATTGAGGGTGAGGTCCAAGGTATGGTTTCTTATTTGGGTAAGTTGAGTTGGGTGCTACTTGAGTGATGGGGATAGCTTGGATGGGCATGGCTTGTGAAATTAGTTGATTACGTTGGGTGACAGCGAAAAGTTGCCCATCTCGTTTTCTCTTAAAAATGGGTTGGGAAGGGGATTCGGTTTGGGTGGAGTTTGAAGTTTCAGTTGATGCTTTATCCTTCTTCTTCTCCTCCTTGAAGTCTTTATTCCGGATGCGGTTCTCGGTGAGCTCTGTAGCTAACTCCATTGCGGCTTCCAAGGTTACAGGTGTGGTACTTATTACAGAGTCTTGAATTTTTTACGGAAGACCTCGAATGTAGTGCTCGATCAAACGGTAGAGAGGAGTGAACAAGTTGGGAACCATTTGATTTAACTCGAGGAATCTTTTGTTGTATGTGGTGTGGTCGCCTTCCTTTTGCTTCAACGAATAGAACTCATCTTCTAATTTCTTGATTTTGCTCCTTGGGCAAAACCGTCTGGTCATGATTTCCTTCAGCTCTTCCCAAGTCAAAGTCATAGCATCTTCAACACCTCGTTTGGCCTTCTCTGTATTCCACCAAGTAAGTGCTATTCCATATAAACGACCAGTAGCATATCGCACTTTGCGATCATCGGGGCAATCGCAATTTAGAAAAGTGTTCTCCATTTCTTCAAACCAATGGAGGAGAGCGGTGACACCTTCAGTCCCTTCGTATTTTGGAGGGTCGCAAGATTTGAAATGCTTGTAGGTGCATTTGGTGGTAATTGGGGAAGGATTGTCAATGTTTTGATCTTCTTGATTGACGGGATTAGCGGTAAGGGCTTGTTGGACTTGAATTATAATGTTGGGTATTACGGCAGCCATTTGTTGAGCGATTAGGGCAGCCATGCGCTCGCGGGCTTTTCCTGCTCTCATCTTCCTACGAGCGAGGCTATAAGACATCTACAAGGAATACATATCAAGAGTATGAGTTGGATGATTTAGGGATCAGGTGTCGTATTTAGGAATGAACATTTATAAAATAAATATAAAATAATAAATCTACTACATCCATAGGATGTCTTGGGCTTTGCTCGTAATTGGGCCTTGCATGCCGCCATACTTCACCTTCGTAATCATGTGGGCCCCCATGAATACCGGGTTTTTCATATGGTTCGCATGTGTTAGCCTGGTTACGTACACTAACACCCAGAGAATATCGAGAAATATGTATATAACGTATGATATTCGGAATGTGTCCAGGTGTGGACACGGTGACACCTTAAAGTGGGGTTAGTTCGAACGACGTTTGGTGTGGCATGCTTTGTCCTAATAGGTCCTTCGTACTCTCATCGTTAGTCCCCAGGTAGGCAAACTGGTCCGTTATATTGGATTTATACGAATGCCAACCTAGACAGGACGTTCCGACTACCGGTACTTGTACCCTTCCAGTTACTACATGCCCGTCGCAGAACTCACTTTGATGAGATTTGAATAATGAAAAATGCGACAAAATCTTTGAATAACGAAAGTATGAAGATGATTTGAATATGTGAACATTGAAATATGTATGATGAATGTGTATGTAAGTATGTATGTTTAACTGTAAGTATAAACAAATATGAAACAAATAAATATCATAAGTTTGCATGTAACCACATAAACAATTAAGATCTAGTCAACTATAGTATAGGCTCTAAGGGTCTAATAACCTATCCTATATCCCTATAGTCATGGCTCTGATACCAATCTGTCACACCCCGACCCGCAGCGGAAAAGGTGATCGGGGCATGATTGGGTTATCATCAAAGCTCATGACATTTATTATAACGTTTCATATTCATTATTACAATTTAAAGGGAAACATACAATCTTAATTTCATCATGTCCTAAACATCATTCTAGACTTCATTGTTTTCTTCTAAGGCATTTCCTATGTTTTCCTTGCTTTATCCTGTTCACCTGTATCATGTGTAAAAATGGTTTTTGGATCAACAAAAAGTTGGCGAGTGAATCCTATGAAAAGCATTTGAACATGTTTATTGAATTGATTATAAAATAAAGTGCACAACCACATATGAATAAATATAGATGTAAACTTATCACAAAACACTTAATCATTAAGTAATGCACACACATACAATAATAGATTGTTTTGAGGCACGCGTTGCTCAACTCGTCTCCCACGAGGAACTGATGGGCCTAAGGAATGATTTGCATACAACTAGACAATATGTAAAACATAAACTACAAACAATATTACATTCTAAGTTCAGACCATAATATGGTATGGCACGAGTTTTAAATAAACGAGTTAATTTTAGTGGCACATGACACACCCCAAAACGTGTAATTAAAAAGGGGAGTTGTAAGATTCACTCACATTGGGTGCGTTCGGTTGATGACGTTGAATGCGCACGAAGTTTGATTTAACCACGAGTGAAACTAACCTAGATAATAACATAATGGTTTGGTAAATAAGCGGATTTTATTAATCAACTTTAGTAGGATTATTGGATATATTTTTGTGAGTTTAAGGCTATTTTCTAACTTTAAAAATGTTATTTTTAAGTATTTTTAATTGATTTTTAAATAAAATAATAAATAAAAATAATAAAAAAAATGTTGACTTTTTGACCGTTGACCTGTTGACCGGTTTGATTGTGTTATTATGTGCGCTGAGTGAGGTTCGAACTCGTGACCTCCCGTATGCGTGCACGCATCTCTACCAACTGAGCTACGTGTCTAACCCGAAATATTTCTGTTTTGAATTATATTTATATACTAATTGAATTAATCCGAAAATCATTTATTTTAAAAACGATTTTAATGCATGACTCGGTGCTCGCCACATGTCTCGAACCCGGGACCTGTGGTTTAGTTTGACACACAGTCCACCGCTGGACTGTGTGTCTAACTTGGTAAATAATCTGGTTTTTATTATACTTATATACAAACTAGATAAATTCATTTCTGCCTTATATAAAAAGTTTGATAATTGCCAGAACCGGTGCGGTAGTCTGGACTCGAACCCGCGACGTATGATTTACACGCGCACACAGTCCACCACTGGACTGTGTGTCTATCTTGGTTATTATTCCGGTTTTCATTAAACTTAAAATCTATTTGCGAGTGAATCCGGTTCAGTTTTAAAAAGGAACATTTTTATTAAGGCGAGTGTGCGTGTGACAAGAATCGAACTCGGGACGTATGCGTGTTTATTTGCACACAGTCCATCGCTGGACTGTGTGTCTAACCCGAGATATAACTTGATTTAAATTAAAAAAGACTTCATCTTCTTCGTTAAACTTAACCAGAATCGATGTCCGACTGTTTTGACAAATATAATCAGTTTCTTTAGTAAGTTGTGATTAGATACATGTGAGATTAAAAAGAACGAGAGAGATTAGGTGTAAGATATACCGAACAGAGATCCTCTGTTTCGCCGGCAAAATTTCCGATGATAGCAGGTTATTCCGGCGACGTGTGTCTTGCGGAAGAGGGTCTTCAGGAAGCTTGAGGTGAGTGTGGGTGGCTTCGGTATGAGCTCTAGGTGTTCTGTTTTTAGAGTAAGGCACAGAGGTGAAGGGGTTTGGTTTTCCGGCGAGTTGCAGAAATTTTCTGGCGAGTAATATTTCGTCGAGAATGGGTGTGATTCTGAGCGAAAAGTTTATCAGAAGTTAAAGGGTGTATTTATAGGGTAGAACATCGACGAATTTGGTCCGTTTACCGTCTTGATTCGTCGGTTAAATATTTCTCCGGTGGTTATTCTTGATGTCGCGGACTGGACATCGGTTATAACCGATGTTAAGGTTAATGCGTCGGTTAAAACAGAAGAAACCGTCCAATCTCGGCGAAATCGTCGGAATTTCCGACGACTGCGATTTGGGTGCGTCAGTTTTGAATTCGAGTTTGTGTATTTGATTTAATTGTTTCTAATAATGAACAAGGAACACAAGTGGCGCAGTGGTTGGAAGTGTGGGAGTTAAGACTTTAGTGACCATGTTGACCTGGCTGACCCGGGTTCGAATCGCGGCAGCCTGGTTTTATTTTTATTTCATTATTTTTAATACTTTTTCAAATATAACTTTTATAATCCAATATACTTATTAATTATGTATCGTTTAAAATTAATTTGGGCATTAAATACGCCACGAAATTTTTAACTGGTTGTTCGGTTAATAAACGGAGCGGGTTTGGTAAATCCGGTTTTTGACGGATGTTACAACATGCTTATACTCGATATGCTTATACTCAATCATTAACTTTGATCAAGCTTCCCTTAACATGTATAGCGTTATAGGAGTAACACACCGCCCGTATTCGTGAGGTCATGTTAAGTCATTCATTCATTACGGTCTTATCGTTGCGACGATAAGATTACGCTAGCGGTAAACTTTAGGTTGACTAGTATACTTATGTAGAATAGTTTAATGTATATTAGCCTCAAGAATAGATAGGTACGCATGAAGATTTGTTTAAACTTTACACTATGCTATTATTCAAACTTGTATGCTCGCCAATGCCTTGTGTATTGAACTATACTTTAACATGTATTGCAGGTGAGGTTGATGATAACTACGGATGGAAACAAATAAGACGACTTAGATACACGCCTAGACTTGTAATATTAAAGTTGTTGTATTTGAAATTTGTTATCCATGATGTAGTAACCTGAAATTTGTACTTTGTACTTGTTATTTCAATGAAATGAAATTTTGTTATATAAATTATTGTCACATTTTAGCGTTATGAAGTCTCAGCAATCTCTTTCGTCCGCCCCAATGTTTCCGCCATCGGTTGGGGTGTGACAACCAGTATCATCATTTTCTTGGACTTTACTTTTAAACAAATTGCTAATAAGATGTAACACCCCAGAAGAATAATATCTATTCATATGTGTCAAGAATAAGTAATTAAGTATAATTGTTTGTTATTTTATAAAAATGACAACTACGAATACAAACCTAGTTAGAATGTAAGTGAAAAAATAAATAAGATAGACATTAGCCATTCAAAGTTAAACAATCAAACATGAGGGGTCATAATGAGGCAATTGGAAAGATGCATTATTAAAAAAAAATTAAACCTAAAACACACACTTCAGAGTGTGATGTGTGTGTGTGTCGACCAGAGCTGGGGAAAGAGAGGGAAAACCCTCAAACATTGCAAATCAGTAAACTTGAAAGGAAAATTAAGGCTGAACTTGGTACATGAACCCTAATCTTTGGTCATCTAAGCTTGTCTAACAATGGTAAGTCATAATTTGTGATTTAGTGAAGTTTTGATGTCATGAGAAGGTGTGAAAGAGGTTATACCCTATGTGTTAAAAATGTATGATTTAAATTGATATGAAACCATTATTAGGAAACATATGTGAATGCTAATTTGTATGAAATTGATGGATTTATATAAATTATAGAAAATCATCATGAATCATGAAGTGGGTTTTAAGTTATGATCATAGAATATGAAATATTAAATAAAAGTTATGCTAACTAATCGTTATAGTTGTAGATTGAATGATTACTGTTGAAGTTATTGTGATAATTTGCATAATTGAGATATTGTGTAAGTAGAAGATGGTACATAATAACATGACAAATTGTAGATTCTAGGCATTTAGACCGCTGCACGCCAAGTGCTCGATTAAATGCACTAATTGATAATTGTGTGAATTATGACAACTATTGATTATATTTTAATATCGAATGTAAGAAACCATTGTATGAAATAAGATGCATTTTTAGAAATAAAGAATGGATATGTTGAATGTAGGCGTGAAAGAGGAAGTACAAGCAACCGGAAATCTCAAGGCTCGCAAGATCGATGTATGTACTTGCATGATTTAAATCTTATTTGAAATAATGCTTATTTTATAACTTGTGGAAATCATAATGTGTGTAGTAAGAATGGTCATGTAATTGACCCATTATGAACGGGTCAAACGAACTAAAATGTTATGTTAAAGAATTGTCATGTACAAAAGAAAAACTAGAATGTTATGTTAAAGAATGGTCATATAATTGACCTGTTATGAATGGGTCAAACGAACTAGAATGTTGTGTTAAAATGGTCATGTAATTGACCGTTACGAACAGGTCAAACGAACTAGAATGTGGTGTTAAATAATGGTCATGTAATTGACCCTTTATGAACGAAATCAAATGAACTAGAATGGTGTGTCAAAGAATGGTCATGAAATCGATCCATTACGAATGGGTCAAACAAGTAAAAGTTTTTAAATAAAATCAAAGAGGAACGTAGAAAGAGTATAGTATGCGAAATAGATATACGAATGTTTATCATGTTTGTTGTAAGTTAGTATGATGAAATTTTCATGTATTTGATAAATAAAACATTTTGTTATGATTGTAGGTAAATCCGCTATATAGGCGGACTCGCAAGAATTGGAACGAACACACAGTCCTTTTTGCCCTCAACGCGCCATTGCAAATCGGTCAAAACATTTTAGTTGTTATGTAATTAAAATTTAGGTTGTTAAATTATCCCAAAACTTGTGTTTCATAATTTTTGTAGTATGTTGGAAGGTTTGTAACTAGTTTTTAAATGGTTATCTTGTAAGTATTGATCAAACTCTTAAGCAATGTATAAAAGTTTAATTTCGGTTGTAAAATTTCGTTGTTTAAGATTTGCTTTTGACCACTTGAAAGTTACTGCATTATATAAGAGTTTGTTTAGAATGTGAATTCATCTTCCAAACAATTGCACATAAATCTTAAAATTATAAGTGAATAATATAATGTTATAATGACATAAACTTTAGAAAATCTAAAATCAATTGCTTATAAGACCCTAAAACAATTGCACATGTCACACCCCGATTTTCAATGTAGCGAAGCGTGTCGCAGGTGTGGCCAGAGCGGCAATCGTTGCATTCAACCAAGTAAACGACAATTGTATTACATTACAAAACATTCATCCATACTTTTTATTTAACCATAATTCACATATAATCTTTTGTCTTTAAAACAAACCACAAGTTTAATAACATTATTTAAAATTTAGACATAAGTTTATAAAACATAACAACAAGGACGGATGAAACATAACATCTTGACTTCACAACAAATGAACAAGATTTTTCCCCGAAAGGCCATCCACTAGTTTTCTGTAATATATGTTAGTTTTGAAAACAATGTCAACAAAAGCTAGTGAATTCATGTTATAAATTTTGTATCAAATGAATTATCAAAAACATTTGAAATAAACTTGTTTAATATAGCTTAATGAAACTTGTAAGATCATTAGTGTGTTGCCTGGACACTAATCTGTATGCCGAATAAGGTGGCAACCAAACCTTGATGATTTATTATGTGTCTGAGACACTCGTTTTAGACAAAAAAGCACTCTAATATGATCTGTTATTATTGCCGTAATAGAGTGTGGCTCGCCCAAACCCAATGGATCTATCCACTTGTTCCTCGGTACTTGTCTTTCATTAATGGCCCCAATGCTTGAGTCTTATTCACATGTGATCTAAATATTTTCATTTTCCCAGCTATATTAATTGTAACATGTATACATCCCCGCACGTTTAAAACCATAAAAACGTTAAAATAAAAGGGGAAACATGAACTCACAGATTTGCGTTCCGTGCAAATCTCTATTCGATTCCGGATACTTCGTTCGTTTTTCGACCTACAAGTGTTCTAGTCTATTAGACACTTAGGCTTTCGTTTGTTTTTCGTACAAGTATTTTATCTCAAATTCATACTTGTAATTGTTGGTTTTTCTTTATTTAATATACATATATATATATATATATATTAGATTGGTTATATGTAAATGGACCTAGTCCATAATTTAATTGTAAATAACTCAATCTAATAATTCATTACATATGGGCCTAGCCCAAAAGCTTTTGTAAGTATGGGCCTAGCCCAAATTTGCTTACTTTGTGTGAGCCTAGCCCAATTCGTTTCATGTATGTGGGCCTAGCCCAACCTAATTTTGTTTATTTAGTAGGTTAAGCCCAGTTGGTTTATAAAAGTGGATTTAGCCCAAAGTTAGTTTTTTTATAAAATGGATGAGCCCAATTTATTTTTTATAAAAGTGGGCTTGGCCCAAAATTATCTTTTATTTAAATAGGTCTAGCCCATGTAAACTTTTATAAAAGTGGGCTTAGCCCAAAGTTTATTTTTTATAAAAGTGGGCCTTAGCCCAAAGTTTGATTTTATAGAAGTGGGCTTAGCCCATGTTTGATTTTATACAAGTGGGCCTTAGCCCAAAGTTAATTTTATACAAGTGGGCCTTAGCCCAAAGTTAATTTTATGAAAGTGGGCTAGTCCATATATTTTTATAAAAATACTTTTAGCCCAATATAGTTTTTATAAAAATGGGCTTAGTATAATACTTATTTAGTTGTGCTTATCCAAAAACATTTACTACTATTTGTTATAACTTATAAAATTTATTTATAAAAACTATAAGTTATATATATTTAAAAATTCTAGTAAATATAAAGTGTATCATTTTATTTGTTCGTTTTGACCGTTAGGTTCGCATCGACTATTTTATTCGTTTCGTCTTTGTCGTTTGTTTCATTTATACCATATATTTTATTTTGTCCGAATTGTCCGAGTTTGTCCAAATTGTCCGATATATATTATTTTGTCAAAAGATGAACACTTAAACACATTTTTATACAAAAATATATATACACATATTTGGTGATTTCAAAATATATATATATATATTTATCAAAAGTATATATTTATCTCCTTTTTAGATTAAGAAAAACTTATATAATTATATTCTTAACTTTTTCACCAAACCTTTATTTAAATAAGATTAAAGTTCCTAGTAACTTTTAATCACAAAATTTTTAGTTTAATCATATCTTAATCAAGACTAAATTTTTATAAAAATTTTACCATAGTTTCCTTTAAAAATATAAGTTTCTCATGTTTTTATAAACATGTTTAAGTAATTATACTAACTCAAAGCATCATCAATCACAATATTATATAAATGTATTAACAAAATGTCATGAACTTGTTATAATTTTAATTTTCTTAAAATGGAAACTTTATTATCACTTATAAACAAAAAAAAATTTAATCATATCTTTTATTTAAATGTATGATCATCTTTAAAGTGTGAGATAATGTTCATGACATATTTTGTTAATGAATCTTGCTAATCTAAACATGTATGTGTTTAGATCATCTTTTTATTCATAATTTTGCAAGATTCAACTTTACTAGTTCAAAACAACTTCAAGATCATCAAAATTTATCAAGAAAATCACATGATTATGTTAGTGAACTTAGATTTATTAGTGTTTTTCAAGTGGGTTTTTATATAATTTTTATGATGATCTTGTGAAATTTTATAAAATAAAAAGTATAACACAAGGTTTAAGATCTTACTACTAGCACAAGGCTAGGGATGATCTAAGAGTTAAAGAAAATGGATTGATCACGATTTCCAAGCTTCCAAAGTGAGCTCTTAATCTTTGCAAACACTTTAGATCTTCATGCAAGCTTGATTTCTTTGTGTTTGGTTTTTAAAAAGTTGAAGATGATATGGATGAGACTTGGCCAATTTTTGGAGCAAAAATGGAAGAAGAAATGTTGAGTTTTGGTGTTGTGAGAAAGTGATGAAGTGAAATGGTTTTGATTTGGTTTTTGTGTTATGTTCTTACACCTCTTAAGACTCCAACTTAATCCATAATTTGCCAACACATAAGTTGATGGGTTGGTGGCATGGGAAACCCCCATGTTGCCGTGAGGGTGTTGGGGGGGGGGGGGTGGTTTACGTATTTTTTTTATAAATAATATATAATTTTTATAACTTTCATAAACTATAATAAATTTATATATAAGGTTTTATTAAAAATAATGCCCAACACTTTAAAGGGATGTTATAGGAAGCCAAAATAATTTATTAGTCTTGTTGTTTCGTTGTTCGGTTGATAAAGTTAGTTCGGGTCTTGTACCGGGTGAAATACTAATATATAGTGTAACTTATAAAATTTTATGTTCATAATAATTCTAGTACAATTTATTGTCCCGTTAATTAATATAGCTCTTCAGACTAATAATTTTGTCATTTTGAGTTCGGTTTTAGTATCGGCTTTTTTGTCAGGTTTTTACTGAACAAACCGTGTAGCTTTAAATAATAAGATTTATATATGGGTTGTATACTGTTTCTAACACCTATTATTATTCTTAGCTAAAAATATTTATTTTTGGCTTTTCGGACAATTGCTGAATTTTGCTGCAGACTTGGACAATTTTGTATTTTATATAAAATTTCTATGGTATAATAGTGCAGAAATATTTTATATCTTAATTCTATCATATCATATTGTACCGTAACTAGTTCTGATATTTAATACATGTTTGCGTCGTTGTCATTCGTCTAGGATATGGTTTTATATATTCGTGATCATGACGAATCTATTATCATACCAAACTATGATTTGGTTAAATTCCTAGACTTTTAAGACTTAAAATCAAAAATTACGTCATATTATACGATAAATAGACAATGTATTAGTTGTTCAAGTTGTACAAAATTACCGGAATTTTGCCAACTGTCACAGCACATAAGCGCTTATCAATTCCATATAAAATTATAAACTATCAATGATTTAATGTAAACCATAAACAGTTGCAATTTGAATATAATCAATTAGAATTTAAAACTAGAATTTACACATACCCTCTTTACAATGGAGTTTTGAAATTGAATATCTGTAGTTTGAATTGTGTTCTTTTCATGGAATAAATTGGCTGGAAATTTTATGTCTATGATTTAGAAGTTGTCAAATTGGGCCTCAAATTTAAGCATGTTCTACACATATATGTATTTTTGGTTGTCAATTTATAGTTTTAAAGTATTAAATGCAACAATAAAAGTACAATGAGACAAAATAATCCAGCTTTAAGTCCTTAGAAATTGAATAGATGTGATAGGTTTATTCTAATTAAGGAGTATCAATTATTGAAAATAAGAGTGAATTTAGGATCCTAATATGAAATATGAAGGTTTTTATATTGCAGCCTAATATATCATCATAATTTAATCCACTTCACGTGCTAATTTTGTCATACAAGTTTTCAAAAGCCGCAGTGAGACAGAGGAGGGTTGGGGCGGTGTAAGAGGAGAAGCGACGGGGTTATGTAGAGCAAATGAGAGTCAATCAGAAAAACTAAAAAAGGTTTGAATACCCAAATGGGGTACAAACAAATAAAGCCAAAATACAACCAACATAAGCTTAGAAAACCTTAAATGCAATGGGTATATCGTCACAGAACACCTAGATGACGGGTGTGGGTTAAACCCACTTCCCGTCCCATAATAGTGGAGGGAGATAAATAACTAATCTACACAATAGCAGACAAGAAGGAGGCATCCCCGTGTCACTAGGTGAATAAGCACAAAACCAATAAAGCAGTGCGTCTCAAGAAATGAACAAGGAGGAGGCATCTCCTTGTAATCAAGGCAACGAATGTAAGGCACGAAGGCCGAGGCAAGTCATAATTCTCATAAGTAAAAAAAAGGTTAAAGACAAGATTAATTAATATGACACTATGAGACAATTCTATATCCATCAGTATCAGCAGAAGTGGCGATATGGTTTGGAAGTAAAGAACAGAGACTTGGAACAACGGAAAGGACCCAGTTGTATTTCCTCTCCTGAAAGTGTCACGGGTCTGCTTAAAACAAGGGAAGTGTAAAGGTCTAAAATTTCTTATTCGTACATAACTAGTTTTAAGTATCACAACGAAACGGGTCAAAACATACAACTTATAAAGTTGACCATAAAACTTTAAAATAGATAAACCAAGTTAATGGCATAAAAAGTTTACATCCCAATCCTAAGTTAAACATCATACACTTAAACAACAAAAGTTCTGGAATCTTTTTAAAGTTAAACATTTACAAAACTAATCATAACGTAGAGGTTTTCAACAAAAAAAACTTTTCAAACGTTTAGTCGAATATCATAGCGGAAGCATACGAGATGGTGTGCCCGTTCCAAACTTGGCGCCACCTAACACGGTAATTTACCTACAATCATAACACACAATTAGTTATTTAAAACAACCAGTCTTAGAATTTAAACATTCATTCGAAAAACTAAATATAAAGAGGGAGGTTTTGTTGTAGTATTTAAAAGATCAGTAAATGTTTATAGTATGTATATGATAATGTATTGACCCCTCGTATGAACATAAAAGTAAATAGAAGGAACATTAGTAATGGGATGTTGGGGTTGGTTCTTGGTGAACAAAATGAGATATCGTATATGATATATGAGTAGAATGAAATAAATCGATTTATTTTGGTTAATAAATGCATGAATGTATTAGACTTAATTAGAAAGATAGAAACAAGCCGTAAATTTAGGTCTGTACCAGCAATAATATACACTTGGAATAAATTCAATGAATGAACCGCTAGTGATGATGTGTGCTAGGAGCTAGTATTATAAAGTGAAGATGACACTAATAAGAGCTCTGGATAATATTCCAACTTTATGTGATTATGAAAGTATTTTTTCTTGATTAAAGAAGGTAGGGACACTACGAACAAATATGCTTATATATGAATAAAACCTTTAGCCAAAATCCCGAATGTATTCATTTTGTAGTGTGCCCTTTGAATGAGTACAATGAAAAAGTAAGAGTGAAATCAGTTAATAGAGCGAGGAAGGTTTCAGGGACGAAACCTCTTTTAAGGGGGTTAGACTTGTAGCGCCCCAAAAACAGAATTTGAAATTTATAGAATGTTTTTCTTGCTTTACGTTACGAGATGAAATAACTAAGTTATGTAACTTAGTTATTAACATAAAGGTTGGATGATTAGAAATAGGAGTATTGGGTTCAAATAACCAAAAACCCAATAAGAGGGACTAAAAGTGGCATGTGAGTCAAACTTTATAAAAATTCATTTTTTTTGTGGGGGATATGTATATGTCGACATTTACATATGCACAGGAAGAAAAAAAGAGGTATTTCCCACAACCCTCTAAATCAAGGCAATTGAAGAAGGATTTGAAGCTAAATCAATGCATGAACGAAGAATCCTTAACGTCTCATCCTAATGAACATGTGGTAAGTTATAAATTTTTATTTGGTAATTTTTCAAGAAGTGGGTTATGATTAAACCATGAAGTAGAATGAAATTAAGTATAAGAAAGTGTTAATATTATCATATAGGTCTTGAATTATGAACGATTTTGAGTAGATTGATGTTTGTAAGTGAATCCCTTTTTGGGATGATGAAGATGGCGATATGGGTGTGTCACCCATGTCCAAATCCTTATACAAAGTTAATGAATTAGCTAGTGTGTAATGAATAATTGTTAGTTAGATTGAAGAATATTATGAAATTTATGTGATGTTTAGTTGTATTTGATGAATGAAAGCAAGAAATAGGTAATCAAGCATGAATGGGTTGTACATCATGCTTAGATAGTAGACGCAAACAAGGTGTTTGATAAAATGTCTAAAAGACAATGATATGTGAAATTGCATACAACTAATAGGTAGTGAGTATATGATTTAAGTACGGTAATTGAATATGAATAAGCGAACGTGACTTGCATGTATGTATTTAGGTATAAAGTCGTAGTGGTTTCATGCCATGCGTATCTACATGTGGGACGTCTGTATACGATAAGTATGTATGTATGTATATGGATGCGTGCGAGTGTAAACAGGGGTTGTAACTTATTGAATGTAGATCAGTGGTGTCTGCAATACGTTGAGATTATATCTTACTAACCGTATTGCTAATGGGAATGAAACATGAATGCAGGTATGTAAGTGTTGGGCCTTCGAAGGTGTGAAGTCCGGTGTAAAGAACAAATTTAGAAAGATATAATTATGGAGTAGTAAACATAGTTAAATCGCTATGTAGTTAATGAATATTTATATATAATCATTTAATTATGTATGATATCATCCTTTACTTACATGTTGGTTATGTATATGGTGACTGCAGGTTAGTCAGGTCATCATTGTCTATGGGAGATGAGTGGATGAAGATCGAGTTGAAGATCATGAATTGTATGGAGAAGTGGTAACGTAGTTATAATCATATGCTAACATAGTTACCTTAATCTTGAATGAATGATGTACTTAAATTAAAGGAAGTTGATTTAAATGGTTTAAAGTGCGTTAGAATAATTATAAGGAATAACTTTTATGGTTCATAATTCCGCTGCGTTGTCTTGGGTCAAAACGCATTTAGAGTGTTACATATGCATAATTAGATTTTAAGGCGTTACAAGTCCACCCCTCTTAACAAAGATTTCAAAAAAAATTTGATAAGGAATCCAATTTCTTAATCTCCCAATCTTTAGGGTTGAGGGTTTTTTCAAATCTTGATTAGGTAGGTTGCTCATGTCAGTCTTGTTGTTCTTGGTTAGGTGATTACATCTCACCATAAAGAAAACTATTATATATGAAATACAATTAAAATACTTATATAAAAGTCATCGTTCCCAAAACACAAATAGTCAATATTATCAATACTCTATAATCAATACCAATAAACTATTACATAGTAGATAAGATTCGGGTGTAACAATAAAGTTGAGTTCTCTAAAAAGTTATTCTAATATAGTATCACAAAGTCTTAATTCGTCGGATTAACAAAGGCTTAATTCGTCGTGATAACACTTAAAAGTATCATAAAAACTTTTGTTATCTTTTCAACTAAATTGAACAGTTAAAAGTATCATAAAAACTTTTATTATCTTTTCAACCAAATATATGTTACACATGTATTTTTAGCTAACAATCCATTCCTTAATTGTGTAGTCCTAAAAACGTATAAAAAAAACGTATACAACATCATAAATCATCATGTTCCTTTTCCACCAACACCGCCGCCGCCACCAGCCACCGCCATCTCCTCCATCTCCGCCCTCTCAGCCTGCTCCCGGAACTCTTATAAATATCACCGGCGTAAAACTTTCTAGTCCTCACCACCAAAATGAGCGAAACAAACACACCAAAAACAGTAGCCGCAGTTATAATAAGAAACGACACCTTATAACACTCAACTCCCACACAATCCAAAGACTCACCGGCCTTTCTAACGATCCCTAACACCTTCATCTGCTTCTCAGCCTCCACATCGTACAAATGTCCGGCCACTTTCACGTTCAAAAGGTACAACCCTATCGGGCTAGCAACCGACCCGAAGTTGTACAAAGTTGAGTAGTATTTTAACCCGAAATCTCGGATATGATCGCGAAAAGCAGCGGCCATTGCGCTCCGAAGCAGAACCCGATGACAACCGAGGCGAAGTAGAGCGAATTCGAGACCCCGAATGCGATTAAAATGTGTCCAACCAAGATAGAATTAGGGTTAGGGTTAGCATGAGAGGGCGGGGGAATTTGTACTTTTTTAGAAGGTGTTCTGACCGGAACCCGGCGGTGACCCGCCCGAGGTAGTTCCATATGCTTACTAGGGAGACAAAGGTGCTAATGCTCTTTTTCGGGTACCCGAGAGACTCGCCAATTTGACCTAGGTTGTCGATTGCAGTTAAAGTGCCACCAATGCCACAAATGGTCGCTAAAAATAGCAATAACATGTCGACGGAGAAGAGTGCTTGGAGGATCGTGTAGTCCTCGCCTCGTTCAGGTGGTTGGAATGCGGTCCGGAAGCATGATGGTTCTTGTTCCTGCTTCGGTGGGGAGGGTGGTGATATGACGCTGTGGTTGGTGGTGGAATGGGTTTTTCCGTGACGACTTTTATTGGGGCCGGATCATTTAGCGACAACTTTTTCGCTTTCCAACTACTGTACTCTTCTCTTATAACCACCGCGAGTGGCAAAAAGAGGAGGAAAACAACCACCCGGCGCTACCAACGTACTCCCCACGATGAAATTGAGCAGTTTTTTCTACAGTAATGATTATCATTAAGAATCCGGCGAGGCCAAGCGATATGTAAAGAAGATCGTAGAAGACTTTGAGCTCGTTTGCTTGGCGTACGACCTTCATGATACGGATTGTACGTACAAGCACAACGGAAATAACCACTGGGAGCCAGCCAATGAGCAAAATGAGCGCCGGTTTATCGTCACCATAGACCGCCGAGTAAATTTGAGTGATGATAGCTCCACTTAGACCGACGAATCCCTTCAGAAGCCCTAGCACCACCCCTCGGTTCTCAGGAAAGTTTTTTACACATGTCACTAACGCTCCCGTGTTGGCAAATGATTGCGAATTTGCACCTGCATACAAAAACACGATATATTAATAACAGTTTTCCGTAGAGTAAGCATTTCAAGACTCTACAAACAAAAAAAGTTTTAATTTGTAAAGTCCCGAAGTGTCATTTAATAAAATAAATAAAAAAACAAAACAAGGAGCTTATCACCGGTTTATTGATAGAAAAATTTATCAGTAATCGCTGACGCATCCCAAGAAATCCAAAGTACAAATAACTTCTAGCGGTTGTCCGATGATTTGGCAAAGGAACCCACAAAAACCCAATATAAAAAAGGAAAAAAAAGATAGCCTTTCTATTTTTGTTACAAAGTTAACTTGATCAGTTGGTGATATTTCTTTTCATAGTGGGACAGGAACTTGTTAAACAACCTTTTGTAAAGTTTAAAAACTGAATCTCACCTATACAGATGTATAGACACATTTGCCAAACAGTTGGTTTAGCAATTCTTCTAGTCACACCCAAAACCAAATCATAAAATACCCAAAAAAGTTGAGTACAGATCCGATGGAGAGGATGACCCACGGCGGTGTAACCTCCGCGATAAAGCCGGAAAGTACTCCAACATTGCTGCCGACATCCTTAAAGAAAGACAACAAATTGAGGGTACTTTGGTCGTACCCCAGGACTGTTTTGATCTCAGAGGAGTAAGACCAAACATGTATGTGGCTCCGGCGGCCGACATGATAAGGAAAGAGGCGAACACCATGAACCATCGGCCGTTTAGGATCTGGAGGGCTAAGGAAACCATATCCGACCGGCCTCCGATGCCGGCTGTCATTGTCTCTACAGACTACTAGTGATAAATGAGACAGGTTGTATGTTAAAACTAGATTGGTGCAGTCTGGGGTCTTAACACAACTCGTGGGGACATTATATAGATAAATAAGTGTCTTAAGAGTTGACTATATGTGTTGGAAGTAGACTTAATTTGTCTATACGTGTATGCAACTTGGTAGGTCTATACATATACAACTATGTATTCAGTCTTGGCGTTCTAACAAATAGTTCAAGAATTATTGTTTACTTGTATTTTTGTTTTGTCGGCTGATGTTCTATATTATGGAATCAAAGCAAAGTTGTGAGGTGGATGGATTTAAATCTAATGTCATATCTCCCTCAAGAAAGACAACAATCTCAATTTTCACACATAAAGATTAAAAAGCTCTCCCTCTCTCTCCTTGAGATTTTCAGGTTCAAAATTAGGCTTAAGTTTTGGAAACATGAATAGGACTGAAAATGATTGTAATTGTTTTGTTGTTAATATATATATATATATATATATATATATATATATATATATATATATATATATATATATATATGGTATCAAACTCAAATATCCAAGTGTTTTGTTATTTTAAGTTAGTTTTGAGGAATTGAGGGTTTAAGTAATAAAATGTTGATGTATAAGTTTGATGAATATATAAAACTAATGTAATTTCTCACATGTTGCGGCTTGTATTCAGCCGGTATTGGTTTAGTTCGTTATTGTATCGGTATGATACTGACACTTGGTATAGCAACCGTAAGTGATATGCTTAAGAGGATATTGACACGTGTTTTCTATCAATTGAAAACCATAAAAATGAATACAGAACCAGTTCAGATAAAGATATACTGATACAGAGATGCTATTTCGTCAAAATTGGTTTGATTCGTCACGACACCGGATGGATCGGTTTGGTTTGTCATAGTAAAGAACAAAGAAGATCTACTTTTATCAAAAATAGATAAACATATGTATGTCGCAACGGTATATTCAAAATTTTATAAAGCTTATAGTTATATTAATAAAAAAATGAAAAAAAAGATAAATAGTGTCAAATTATACAATAAACTGGGATGCATGTTTGATAATGTGTATATTTGTGATTCGATAATTTGTACATAACTATTCACAACTCAGTTTGAAGCAAAATTTATATTGAGACCTAGACAAAAATAAATAAATTCCACTTTTCGTCCTTTATGTTTCAACGTTTCATCAGGCGATGTCTTTTTAACTACGAAATTACACTGGCTGTCATTTACTTTTGCACATGATTACAAGCGGTATCCTTAGTTCCAATCTCAGTTATGTTTTGTTGTTAAATCCCCTATATTATTTTGCTTTTACAACCTATTTAATGATTTCATTTACGTTTACCCCTTTTTTTAATATGTTTATTACAATATTTGCGGTGTTACAAGTGTATCCTCTTTACATTATGTTTTGTCCCCTGAACCTGTTACATATCAAATAGTTGTGGGTAAAACGTTTTCATTTCTCCATCGGGTTCCCAAATGAGCTTTTGAGCCTTCTGGTGCTTCCATTGAACATCTTGTTTGGTGATGGACAAAATTATGACATGTGAAAATTCATCTATTACTTTTTCATGGCATTGGAGAAAAAAATAACATCTCTAACATCGAGTGTGATGAGTTAAAACTATTTAAGGGAGATATTTTCTCTTCCCATTGGAAATGTGACGGACTCTTGGAAATGGAATTAGGTTGATGCTACGGGAGGTTACTCGGTGCAATCGGCGGGAAGGGTTTCAGAGAAGACTTTATTTGATTCAAATATAGAGATCTGTGATTGCCTGAATTGGATTCCCATTAAAGTTAAGTGTTTTGTTTGGAGACTCTTGCAAAATGGCATTCCGGTGGGAGACAATCTTCTGATTCGAGGATTTAATCATAGATCGGGTTGTTGCTTAGAGTGCACGAGTGAATCTGAAACTGTAGTTCATGTATTCATGGGTTGTCCCTTTACAAAGGATTTTGGAGGAAGATCTTTATATGGCCTGGATGGAATTTGACAGGGTTATCTCATCTCGATCAACTGATTGGCGGGTGTTAGATACAGATACGGTTTAAAAAGATAAATAAGAAGAACTAGGCATTTTCCACACTAATAGATTGATTATAAAATATTAACATTAAATAAGCAAAACTTATCCAAGAGATACCATTTCTTACTATTCTAGTCTTCTAATCTAATATATAAATAAAACCGATCAAGATAATTATGGAAGGTTAAGTATGGGAAGATGTATCTTTGGACGATCCTTGGTTCTTATCCAAAATGTACTACGGTGTGATACGTCTACTCGCCTATTAGTAGTACTATAGTTGAAATAAAAATCAATTTTATAAATTTAAAACCTTGATAAACATGTTCAAAATATCGACTAAAACATTACCCAAAAAATATACATCAGTTAACGATTTGTTACTTTACGTTTTATGTTCAAGAATTCCATTGTGTTTGGTTTAAAGTTTTAGTCTAAAACTATGTGTGATGCCATAATACCAAGCTAGTGAGGTTCCCTTTGTCACACCCTTACCCGCAGCGTATAAGGTAGTCGAGGCATGATTGGGTTTTCATCAAAGCTCATGATATTTACTATTACAAAAGTTTCATATTCATTATTTCAAATTTAAATAAATCATTTCAATCAACACTTAATTCATACAAACATGATAATGTTCTAAACAAATCTTGCAAATATCAGTTTATTTCCTCTAAGGCACATGTCCTACGTGATCCGCACTTTAAACATGTTCACCTGTATCATGTGTAAAAATAGAGTTTTGGGTCAACATAAGTTGGCGAGTGAATCCCATTTAATCATTAAGAAAATGATATGTTTATTATTTTAATAAAATGTGAATTAACCAAATATGAGAAACGTATATGTAATCTAAATCACAAACCACATAATCAACTAGTACGATAAGCGATGTGCTGTGAGATCAAGGTTCAATCAAACAGAGCCGATCTTGTATATTAGGCAACGCGACGCTCCACCCGTAAGTAACGAGGAACAAGTGGGCCTAATGTGAGAGATTGACTGAAATGAGAAATATAAACACAAAATGATAATGAGCAATAATATCACATAGCACGTTAGATCACATAATGTAATAGCACGAGATTTATAAGAACGAAATAATAAAAGCGACACATGATACACCCAAAAAACGTGAATAAAAAGGGAAAGTTCTAAGATTCACTCATAGTGGGTGCGATTACGTTTTGATGAAGATTGCGCACGATTGAGATATCAAGCAACGATAATAGCTAACCTAAACATTCGCATAATAATTTAGATGAAAATATATTTCTTTTGGTTGAAGCTAGTATTTTTAATTAACTTGTTATTTGTTAAACTATTTAAATTGATTTGTTATTACTATATATATTTTTTATTTGTGAATAAATTATAACTGATTATAAAATAGTATATTTTTGGAAAAAATAGTTAAAGGTTTAAATAATTAAAAAAATTGTTTTCCTCTGAATTAATTCAAATAAAAGCGGTTGGATTTGGCAGCGTGTAAGGATCGAACTCGTGACCTCTCGTTTACGTGCACGCAGCTCGACCAACTGAGCTGCGTGTCTAACCCGGAATATATTGAACTTTAATCAATTTATACATATACTAGTTCAAGTCATAATTTTATTTAATAAAAAGGGTTTTATCTAATTCAGAGACTGTGCATGAAACCGGATTCGAACTCGCGTCCATTGCTTCGTGTGCACATAGCCCAACCAATTGGGTTGTGTGTCTAACCCATTGGATATAAGATTTTTATATCTTTTATATACTTACTGCTGGTTTCATACTTGAGTTGTATAAAAAGGTTTTGTATACGAACCGGAAGCGTGTACCGCTCGACCCGTGACCTCGACTTCATGTGCACACAGTCCATCCAACTGGACTGTGTGTCTAACCCGGTTTTAACACAAATTTAATTTCTTTTAAACACAGACTCTAGTTCATCTTCTTTATTATGATAACACAGAACCTTAATTCGACTGAATTGCTTAAATTAATCACTCCATTTTAAACAACTACATATAAGATTAGAAATAAAAAGAATTAAGTGACATGATATACCAAACATAGGCACTTTCGAAAGCTCCGACTTGCAAGATTTTCTCCTACGAATATTTCGGCAATTGAAGATGATTCCGGTGAGGTTCTTAATGAACAGAGAGTTTACAAGAGATTTTGGGGAGTGTGTGTGTCTGTGTGTGTTCTAAATGTTTCCCCAGTGCCTCTATTTATAGTTGTTGATGATTACGGAAATTAAGCTTCGGTTTCGGGTGTTCGGTCAAATCGGTTATAGCGGAATGATTGCAAGACAGAGTTGAAGGTGTTGACTCGGTTTTGAAGTTTAGATGAACGTTTAGAAACGGTTCCAGCACTTAATTTCGAACATTTGATGATTTGCCGGACTTGTCGCAGTTGTTACAGGGCGGGTTTCCCTTTTGAATTCAGATCAAGAGAATCGATAATATAAAGGAGTATTTGATTCGGGTATAACAGATGTTGTGTAGGTGATGTAGTGGTGTGTTGAGTGTATGTATATCCGGGCGACCCGGGTTCGAGTCCCGCGATCAACATATTATTTTTCATTTACTCTATCCTTTTTAATATATGTTATTCATTATTTTTATTTTCTTTATTATTTATTTTATTAATATACTAAAGTCTATTAAACGATTAACATAAATCCGAAACAAAAGATTTTAATGTATACTTGATTACAAAATGGTGCGTATTTTAGAACCCGTTTTATAACAGTTGTTACAGTATCCCCTACTTTTAGAAATTCCGTCCCGAAATTTAAGTAGTTGTAGGTTTGTCTTGGAAGAGATGAGGGTATTTTTCACGCATTGAGTCGTCACTTTCCCAAGTGAACTCAGGTCCTCGTTTTGACTCCCAACGCACCCTAACTGTCACACCCTGACCCGCAGCGGAAATGGTAGCCGGGGTAGGATTGGGTTTTCATCAAAGCTCGTGACATTTACTATTATAAAATTTCATATTTATTATTCCAAATTAAAAGGGAAAATTTCAACAAACACATAAATCATACAAGCACAAAATGTTCTAATCATGACATTTAAGTAACTCTTTATTTTTCTTCTAAGGCCCAATCCTATGTGTTCCATGCTTCAACCTGTTCACATGTATCATGTGTAAAAGTAGAGTTTTGGGTCAATAAAAGTTGGAGAGTGACTCCCGTTTAAATATTTGAAAGAAAAGATATGTTGATTAATTAAATAAAAATGTGCATAAACCAAATATGAGCAAACGTATATGTAAACTATTCACAAACCACATAAGCATCTAGCAATGTACACATGAGCATGATAAATGATGAACTGTGAGATCAAGGCTCAATCAAACGGAGCCGATCTGATTAGGCACGCGATGCTCTACCCGTCTATACAGGGAACTGATGGGCCTATTGTAAATGCTTGACTGAAATGAGAATAAATGAGGAGCTGTGAGATGAAGGCTCAATCAAACGGAGTCGATCTAATTAGGCAACGCGATGCTCTACCGTCTATACTGGGAGCTGATGGGCCTAATGTGACAGCTTGACTGAAATGAGAAAGTAAATGATGAGCTGTGAGATCAAGGCTCAATCAAACGGAGCCGATTTAATTAGGCAATGCGATGCTCTACCCGTCTATACAGGGAGCTGATGGGCCTAATGTGACAGCTTGACTGAAATGAGAAAGTATAACCACAAATAACAATAAACAAAATATTACATAGCACGTTAGTTCACATAATGGTAATAGCACAAGTGTTTGAATAAAATATTTAAATAAAACGACACATGATACACCCCAAAGCATGAATAAAAAGGGGAAGTTTGTAAGAATTCACTCACAGTGGGTGCGTTTCTTGAGTTGATAACGAACGCGCACAATTATAGATTCCAACCGACGAGAAAACTAACCTAAATATTCACGTAATAATTCAGTAAATATATTTCTTTTATTTGCAATTAATATTTTTATTTAATGAATTTTATTAAGCTTTTTAGAAAGTTTTATAGTTTTTATTACTAATTTTTGTACTTAAAAAGGACTTATTTTATTATATATTTTTATAGATTGTGGATAAAAATAAAGAAAAATGTTAATTAAAAAAATATACCCTTTGAACGGGTTGAACCGGGCTAATTCACATGGTTTTGGCAGCGTGTGGGGATCGAACTCGTGACCTCTCGTTTACGTGCACGCAGCTCTGCCAACTGAGCTACGTGTCTAACCCGAAATATTCTGGAATTTAATTATATATATACACTAACTAAATCAAACCATATTTTGATTATATTTTAAAATGGTTTGATAATTTCTGGAACTTGTAACGGACCAGAATCGAACTCGCGTCCATAGCTTCGTGTTGCACACAGTCCGACCAATTGGGTTGTGTGACTTACCCGGAGGATATGGGTTTTTAATTAATTATATATACTTCTGAAACATGTTATATATACATTTGTAAAAAGGTTTGGATTATTTAAAGGATTCGAAAACGTGTGCGAGATTCGAATCGGCGACCATATGTTTAAAATGCACACGGTCCACCACTGGACTGTGTTTCTAACCCAGTATAAACACCGGTTTTAATTATATTAACATTCATTTTCAACTGCATCTTCTTCATTATATAAAATCAGTTTGATATTCCCGAACGATAATCCAATAACACTCGATTGGATTTTATTGTTTTATTACATCTGATAAAGAGAATAAATAAACAGAAAAGAGCTTCATAGAAGTTGTACCGAACTGAGGTGTAGCTTTGATCCCTTCGATGAAATTCCGGCGACCAGAACTTTTACGGTGACAAGAAATTTTTCCGGCAACGTAATACTTTTGAAAATAGAGAGTACAGAGTGTTTTTGGTGTGAATGAGCGATATCTAGATGAGTTTAGGATCACTTTTTATAGGCAAAAGCTGGTTTGAGGTTAAGTTTTGGTTTCAAAAGATTCCGGTCAAAACATTTAAATCTCACCATGATTACATAACCGTTTTGACCCAATTATTGCGCTTAACTCACAATTTTGAAACTATTACTTTGGGTTAAATCGAACATGAAACGGAGAATTGATGATGATTTTGGAGGTTACAATCGTTGTTGCTGAGCGGGTAATTTGAACTAATTTTAGTGGTTGTTTGAGTATAAGATTTATTTTTTTTTTCAGATAAATTCAAATGTGTGTGTAGCGGAGTGGTGTGCGGTGTGTGTTAGTTCAGTGAGGACTCGGGTTCGAAACCCGTGGTCACTCTTTTTCTTATTATATTTAGTTTTATTTATTAATATTATTATTAGTTTTTATTTATTATCTTAATTATTTTCCCTTTTAATTTATTTATTATTTAATGAAATTTATATAACTAATTTAAACGATTAACGTAAATATGTAATGAAACTTCGTATCAAATATTTGAATTATTTAAACGGAGCGGGTTTTAGAACCTGTTTTACAACGAATGTTACACTAACTATAGGAATTCGACTTCGTCTTAAACGTTTCTCACCGAAGTTCATGATTTCTACAGGTCACTCTACAAAGTGTATCGACTTCGTCAATTTGAATATCTTCTAACTGTATATGAAGGTTTTCGTCGGCAAGGCACTTTTTCAAGTTGGAAACATGGAATGTTGGATGGATCTTGCTGAATTCTTCAAGTAAGTAAGCTTGTAAGCTACAGGACCAATTCTCTCGAGTATTTTAAAAGGTCCAACATAGCGAGGTGCTAGCTTGCCTTTTTGTCCAAACCGAACAACTCCCTTCCATGGTGACACTTTCAAATAATTTTTAGAGTAGGTACATGTTATAAACTCAGAATCCCAAATAATTTATAAACTATGTGTAAAATGACCAAAATGCGACTTTGGTGGATAGTTTGGTCATAAAAGATAAATTACACATAAAGTTAATATCCTACTGATATTATATCATAAATAAATTATTTTTCCAGAATACTTATAGTTATAACATTAAATTATATTCAAGTTCCTTTATACAGTTTAAAATTACCGAAAAGCCCTTATGAGGCATAGTTTCATTTTAAAACCATAACGGGCATAAAAGTTGTTATTCTACTGGTATTACAACTTATTTAAAATATAATGGCATATAGAACTTGTCCATGACTTATCCTGTTACCCAATATCGCTTATATGCGTACGGTTAAGCATATGTAACTAGTTTACGAAAATTAACCGAAACGGGTTTAACCTTGTCATTTAAGTCTCAAAATCCAGAATGTTTATAGTTTATCCATATTATACAAGTCAATGTACTTGTTGGGATTAAACTACATTCTATCCAATCACCATTTAATCAAGCGTTGTACGTCTTGATCCTGTATACTACACGGTCTAAGTGTATGACTTAAATAAGACCGTAAGTATTTAATTGGTTAGTTTATGCCATAATCCAGAGTAGAGACTTGCTGGTAAATGCTATCTGCACTTAGTACTTTTGTGTACGACTGAGTTATAAAGTAAAAGAAGACTAGCTCAGGTAAATACTCTCGACTTATTTCCCCTATACGGGCTTGGGTTACGGTAAATTATTACCGCTTTGTCAAAGAAATGGGATCAATCGAATGCCGAGTGCGGCTAGTAAATCTGCATATTCTGTTTTAATCAGTTTTGTTTGATAACTTAAACATCGGGGGTTAACTACCGTGTCCTGGATATCCTCCGCTCTTACAATAGAAACGGTCATGACCTTAGCGCGGGTGTAGGCATACACCCGATAGACGCTCAAAAATGCATTCCCACAAGGTTGGGAAGAATTGACTCCTTCATGTGTTCAAAGTGGTGTGTACGTTAATCATGTCTCGGTGTCCGTACCGGCCCTGTATGTATGGACAAACATATAAATCTGTTAACAAGGTTGGACGGTCAACTTTTCCAAGTTATAAAAGATTTTGCGCTGATACGTACGTAAAACATATTTTAAATGTTTTCAAAATGAGTCAGTTGGGTGTATTTACCAGCGAAAGCTGACGTATTTTCAAAAGACTAAGCTTGTAGGTACAATACGAAAATAGGCTGGAAGTCCTCAGTAGTGATAGAGGATCTTGCAAATCCTAGATCCGCCCAAAGTCTGTTTTATATTCTTTCCATGTACAATTTATGATCCGCCCGTGGATCTTCTATTACGGGCCTGTATATTATTTTGTGTTTCGAACATTTGGTTTGTAATAGTAATTTTACTCCAAAACTTCTGATGTGCCGTGTTTAATTGACTATGATGATTATCAACTGACGTCACGATACTCCCCACCCGAGTCCACCGGTGTATGGATTTGGGTTGGAAATCCGGGGTGTGACAGGTTGGTATCAGAGCCAACGTTTGAGAGAATTAAACACTATCCTTCTTGTGTTTAATCTCAAACTTTCACGAGCACATTCCTTAGACTTCCGAGTCTAGGCATTGACCTAGGATTACTCATATCATTATTAAGTTACTAGTATTGTTTTTGAAATGATTTTAACAGGAAAATGCCGCCAAGAGTAAGGGGACAAAGTGGGAGAGGAAAAGGTCCAATGAGGGGAGGACCATCGGGGCGCATCCCTTCTCAACCTCACAACTCAAATCACTACCAAGAGTCAGGAGATTCGTCTCCTTGGCAACCAGTGAGACACTTTGTCTCTCATAGACACTCGCCCCCACATTCCCAAAATTCTTACTACTCTCACCACTCCTATCATTCACACCATTCTCATCATTCCCAATCACACTCTTATCATGAAGAATTTAACCCTAACCACTACTTTAACACGCCTCCAGCTGATCAAAATCAGTTGGACCAACCAAACCCTATGGACGAGGACTCCGACCCAGAGATGCCGCCATCAGGATCGAATACACATCCCATAGAAATTTCAAGCGATTCGAACTCTTATGCCGGATCGCCTTACAAAGGTCCTAATGAGTGGGACCAATATTGGAACCAATTTACCTCTACCAAAACTCTTTCCCATCACTCCCAACCACCTCCCGTGCAAGAAGATGTGCACATGGAACAGGTGGAACAACCCCAATCGCCACCAGAACCACCAAGGAGGAAAAGAGGAGCACGTATGGTCGGTATGTGCGGGCTAACGGTCGGGTTCGCTACCAACTTTGCCTAAACCCTACCCCACCATTTGAGAGAACCCACAAATGGCTGGACCCTCTAACACCTCACCTGTGGTGGAACCAACATCAACACCTACAGTTCAACCACCACCATCGGGTTATAGTAACTCAATCCCCACATATCCAGATGCGTTTGGATATGATCCTTTCAACCCATCTACACCAGTAGACTATCAAGCATGGTCGCAAGACCCCTATATGCAAGCAGTTATGCACAACGCACTTTACCCGTCTCCTTTACCACCTGCTTATCCATCGACTGGATATCCAACTTATGGGTACCAGTATCCGGTTATGCCACAACCACAACCTCCGCCACCACTTGAGGCCATTAACGAAGCCTTAGAAAGAATGAAAGAAATGCAACAACAAGCGGAGAAAAACGGAGAAGAAGACAAATAAGTTCTTCAAGAAACTCTCCAAGCTAGTTAAGGGAAAGAAGGACGAGTGAAGTCTCTTCTAATATATGTTAGTCCCTGCGAGGACATTGATATTTCCTTAGTCCCTGCGTGGACATTTTGTTTCTGTAGTCCTTGCATGGACAATTCATTTCATTGCTTTTAGTAACGTATTTTCTAATTTGGATTTTAATGAAGTATTTTTGGAATTATATATATATATATATATATGTATTCACCCTCTTCAAGCAAGCGTCTCAATTTTATTCGAAATTTATGCTCTGCTATATAATTCCAAAAGAGCTTAATAGATTTGATTATGCCAAGTGGTGTAGACCACACATTGGCCAAGAAATGATAGTTAAGGACGGAGGGGTCTTCTATTAGGATAGTTAAGGGAAGTTATCCTTCTATCCAGAGGTGAGGAACTAGGTTCAAGCCTCCAAGGTCGTTAAGGTCGAAGGTGACTGGGACCATTAATCAATCATTAAGGTACTCTTATGTTAACATTAAGAAATGTTCATACTCCTGGTAGTGTGACTTAAGGAACCACACTAGCCATCAATGTGACAGGGTGATATGCCATGAATTACATCTGTTATGATGTAGGCCAATGTGCCCAATTTATGTCCAATGTGACAGACCAAGGTGCCCAATTTATGTCCAATGTGACAGGTTGATATGCCATGAATTACATATGTTATGATGTAGGCCAATGTGCCCAATTTATGTCCAATGTGACAGGCTGATATGCCATGAATTACATCTGTTATGATGTAGGCCAATGTGCCCAATTTATGTCCAATGTGACAGGCCAAGGTGCTCAATTTATGTCCAATGTGACAGGCCAAGGTGCTCAATTTATGTCCAATGTGACAGGCCGATATGCCATGAATTACATCTGTTATGATATAAGCCAATGTGCCCAATTTATGTCTAATGTGACAGGCCAAGGTGACATGCTGATATGCCATATGTATTATGTCCTAAGTGACAGGCTGATATGCCACCTATATATATATATTTTATATATATATATATATATATATATATATATATATATATATATATATATATATATATATATATATTACTTCCAATGTGACCGGCCAATGCGCCCAATTATTATGTCCATTAGTAACAAGCCTATGAGCTATATAATTGTCAATTATGACAATGACAGTTGTGACGTTACAATCCCCTGTCCAATAATATATGGACTACGTCCAGATTGTAATTTGCCTAGGATGGTCCTATTAAGACCTAGGCCAAATATAGATATGTTAAGCTTAAGAGTTGTGACGTTATTCATACTAGCTTAAGTAGGCTTTGGATTGTTATATCCAATGTTTAAAGACAATATGGTTGATATACCAGGGCTAAGTGAAGTTTAATTGGTATATAGAACCAAAGCTCAAAAGATGGCTAACTCGGATGAGGTACAAAGTAGCCACCGAGATCTTGACTCTAACAAAGCCGAAGACAATATGGATGATGATAATTTTCAAGCTCGCATTGAAGCGGCTGTTGAAAAGGCCATGGGAAAGCCATAGAAAAGCTTAAAGAGTTGAGTGCTACTCGCTCTAGACCATTATCAATTACCCAATCTTCAGCTCGTAAGGAGAGCTCGGTCCACTCTTCGAATGCGAAGAGTGAACCAAAGAAAGGTCCCGTTCTTTTAAAGACGGGTGTACCTAAAGTATTTCGTCTCCTGCAAGCCCCAAGACTTTAATGGGGGGAAATGAGCTGTAGAAGCTTTGAAGTAGCTTGACGAGATGGAGAAAATAGTGGATATCAGCGGCTGTGCTGATAAGGATGTGGTCAAATACGTATCACAGTCCTTTAAGGGCAATGCCCTAATATGGTGGAAATCCATGATCCAGTCTACTGGTAAAATACACCTGTATAATTTGGGATGGTCCAAGTTTGTGGACCTTGTTAAGAAAACTTACTGCCCACCCCATGAGGTGGAGAAATTAGAAACAGACTTTTTGTCTCTTTCAGTGAAGAACCTAGATTGCCGAAGGTACGTTTCTTACTTTAACTCCCTATCTAGGTTAGTTTCCTATTTGATCACCCCCGAATCCAAACACATTGCGTGTTTTATAAATGGGTTGGCGCCCGAGATAAAGGGTATGGTAAAGGCTGCTTAGCCTAGTACCTATAGGTCCGCTATAGACCTATCTCTATCCCTCACTTTAGATTTGGTGAGGCAAAAGTCAGTAAGGACTGTAACTGACGGAAAGAGGAAACGGGAGGACAATAACTCCCAAAGGTTCAAAAAGAAAGGGAATTTTGGGTTCAAGAAGAACCAGCATGCGTCTAATGACAAACCCCTGTGCAAGAACTGTAAATATAGACATTGGGGACAGTGTAGTATAAATCCACAGACTAAACCCTGTGGTATCTGCAAGAGAAAAGCGCATAAGACCTTAGATTGCAAGGATCTTAAGGATGCAATTTGCTACAACTATAATGAAAAAGGGTATATTACGTTCAATTGCCCCAAGAACCCCAAAAACAATGATGCAAAGCCAGGAGAGGCTAAAAAGGAGAATGCTCGTTCTTTTCACATGACTGCAAGAGAGGCTATTAATGACAACAATGTCATAACAGGTACATTCCTCATTAACAATATTTACGCTAGAGTTCTTTTCGATCCGGGTGCGGATAAATCATTTGTTGATCATAAGTTTAGTAAACTATTAAACTTACCCGTAAGAACTCTAGATAAAACTTATGAGATAGAACTCGCTGATGGAATATTAGAAATAGCGTCTTTCATTCTCGATGGGTGCTCTATATCCATTAAGAATCATTCCATTCATATCTCTCTTTTGCCAATGAAATTGGCAGGACTCGATGTAGTTTTAGACATGGATTGGTTATCCCATAACCAAGCCCGCATTGCCTGCGATAAGAAAATTATCGAAATTAAAACACCATCTGGTGAAATGATCACCATCCCTGGAGATTCACACTACGGATTGCCAGACAAGTTGTCGTTATTTAAAGCATCCAAGTGTTTGGGGAGAGGCTGTGTCATTTACATGGCACAAGTGACTATCAACGAGCTTAAGCCAAGTATTGATGACCTTCCGGTTATCTCGGAGTATTCCGATGTTTTCCCCAAAGATTTACCTTGCCTACCTCCAGACAAACAAGTGGAATTTAGGATTGATATCATACCAGGGTCAACACCCGTAGCTAGAGCTCCATACAGACTAGCACAACGGAAATGAAGGAGTTAAGAGTTCAATTGGATGAAGTCTTAGAGAAAGACTTTATTCAGCCAAGGTCCTCGCCTTGGGGAGCTCCAGTCCTCTTCGTTAAGAAGAAAGACGGTTCAATGCGATGTGCATTGACTACCGAGAGCTAAATAAGTTAACAATTAAGAATCGTTATCCATTGCCCATGATCGATGATTTATTCGACCAACTTCAAGGGGCTAGTTACTTTTCCAATATTGATCTAAGATCTGGATATCATCAGCTGAAGGTTAGGAGTGAGGATGTTCCTAAAACTGCCTTCAGGACCCGATATGGTCATTTTGAATTCTTGGTGATGCCTTTTGGGCTCACAAATGCACCTGCATCATTCATGGATCTCATGAATAGAGTCTGCAAACCATATTTAGATAAGTTTGTCATTGTCCTCATAGACGACATACTTATTTATTCTCGTAATCAAGTTGATCATGAAAAACATCTTCGGTGCATCTTAGAGCTACTAAGGCAAGAGAAGCTTTATGCTAAATTCTCTAAGTGTAAGTTTTGGCTTAGAGAAGTCAAGGGTTTCTTGGACATATGGTAAGTGAGAGTGGTATCCAAGTGGATCCCACCAAAATTGAGGCCATAATGAATTGGGGAGTGCCCAAGACCCCATCGGAGATTCGTAGTTTCCTAGGATTGGCCGGGTACTACAATAGGTTCATTGAGAACTTTTCAAGGATAGCCACTCCTTTAACTACCTTGACCCGTAAGAATGTTAAGTATAATCGGGGTCCAAAACAACAAGAATCCTTTGAGATTCTGAAAAAACAAGTTGAGCAATGCTTCCGTACTATCACTACCTGAGGGTGTTGAAGACTTTGTTGTTTACTGTGATGCTTCGCACACCGGCATGGGTTGTGTGCTAATGCAAAAGGGCAAGGTGATTGCCTATGCATCACGACAATTAAAGGTGCATGAAAGTAATTACACCACCCATGATTTAGAACTGGGTGCCGTTGTATTCGCACTAAAGTTATGGAGACATTACTTATATGGCAAAAGGTGTATTATATACACAGACCATAAAAGTCTCTAGCATTTGTTCAATCAGAAGGAATTGAACATGCAATAACGTCGATGGATGGAAATGGATAATGATTACGATTACGAGATTCGCTACCATCCAGGTAAGGCAAATGTAGTTGCTGCTGCCTTAAGTCGCAAGGAACGGATTAAACCTATAAGGATTAACGCCAAGAGCATTAAGCTCAGAAATAGCTTAAGTAAGAAGCTATTAGATGCGCAAAAGCAAGCTCTGTTAGAGGCTAATGCTCTTAATGAAAGATTAGGCAGAACTGTTGATCGGTTAACGCCTGGAAAGGATGGAATCCTTATATTTAATGATAGAATCTGGGTTCCAATCTTTGGAGGACTTAGATATCTAATCCTCCAGGAAGCACACAATACGAGATACTCAGTTCACCGTGGAGGTGACAAGATGTATCAAGATATGAAAAAGAATTATTGGTGGATGGTTTTGAAGAAATCCATAGCCACTTATGTAGCTAAGTGTCTGACGTGTTCGCAAGTTAAAGCCGAACATCAGAAACCGTCAGGACTTCTACCACAGCTTGAAATTCCCACTTAGAAATGGGAAATGGTAACTATGGACTTGATTACCAAGTTACCTAAGACCAAAAGTGGAAATGACACGATTTGGGTCATAGTAGATAGGCTGACTAAGTCAGCACATTTCTTGCCAATTAAGGAAACGTATAATTCTGACAAATTAGCTAAGTTGTATGTGGACAAGATTGTGTCCCTACACGTATGCCGGTATCTATTGTATCTGATAGAGATACTAGATACACATCTCACTTTTGGAAAATTTTCCAACAATCTTTAGGCACAAGGTTAAACTTTATTACGGCTTACCATCCGCAGACTGATGGTCAAAGTGAGCGTACTGTTCAAACACTGGAAGATATGCTTAGGGCATGTGTGATTGATTTAGGTGGAAGTTAGGATGACCACTTACCCCTAATAGAATTCTCCTACAATAATAGTTATCATACAAGCATCAAGGTTGCTCCTTTTGAAGCCTTGTATGGGAGAAAATGTAGAACGCCCGTGTGTTGGGCAGAAGTTGGGGAAGCCCAACTATCAGGACCGGAGATTGTCCTGGAGACCACAGAAAAGATTGTGCAAATCCGTGATCGTCTCAAAGCTGCCAGGGATAGGCAGAAGAGCTATGCTGACAATAAGCATAAACCTCTTAAGTTCCAAGTAGGGGACAAAGTCATGTTAAAAGTGTCACCCTGGAAAGGTGTGATGCGCTTTGGGAAGAAGGGCAAGTTAAGCCCAAGATACATCGGACCATTCGAGATAGTCGAATGTGTCGGTACTGTAGCTTATAAGCTCAGATTTCCAGAGGAGCTAAGTGGAATTCATGATGTGTTCCACATCAGTAACCTTAAGAAATGTCTAGCCGATGAGTCGCTAGCAATGTCGCACAAAGATGTGCAAATTGATGAAAACCTGAGGTTCATTGAGAAACCAATTTCGATCGAGAATCGATAGGTTAAGAAGCTTCGAAGGAAAATGATACCTATAGTAAAGGTTAAGTGGGACGCCTTTAGAGGTCCCCAGTATACATGGGAGGTTGAGTCCGCTATGCGACAAAAGTAACCCCCATCTTTTTGAATAAAGTCTCGAGGTCGAGATTTCTTTTAAGGGGGTGAGGATGTAACACCTCGTAAAATCGTGTCCAACAGTATAGTGACACATGTTGTATTTTAAATTTAGTCTATTAAAGACTAATAAGGACTAAAGGTGTCAACATGCTCAAACTGAGCCTCTGAGTGACTGTCTGATGTCAACATGCATAAACAACAAGACTCTGAATGACTGATATGTCAACATGCTTAAAACTTGGCCTCTGAGTGACTGATATGTCAACATGACCGGCCTCTAAGTGACATCGGAGTGAACATGCTTATAGTGGGCCTCTGAGTGATCCTTTACGAAGTCCTAACTCTCATACGTGCCATTTGATGGACAAGAGGGTTCAATTATGTAAATATGTGAAAATTGAATAATGGAGTGATTAAAAGTGTCAATATGTTAATTCATATCTCTGAGTGACCTTTTAATGAACCGAGAGCTCGATAATGTCCGGGCATAATCCCGGGTATGCCAATATTGGCTACGGAGGACTAAAAGTGCTAAAAAAAGTCTTTTAGAATGTTTAAAGGGGTTTAATAAGTTGAGGGGCTAAATGTGGCAAATATTGAAAACTGACATGGGGCGCTCGCGGGGCGCGAGAGGCCTGTGTCTGCAGAAAGTTTTGCTTGGCCTCCACACATGTTGCCAAAAACCATTTTGTTTCAAAACTATGGACTTCCAATTAGCTATGCCACATTTTAGGACACTTGTAAGCTCCCTCTACACCCCTAAACACCTGGCATTACCTCCTTTGAGTTCTCCAACTATAAATAGGTGCCCAAGTTCACCATTTGAACTTGCACCTTTCTAAATTTCAACTCTTCTCCTTCCTCTGGAAGTTCCTAACTGAAAGGAGCATCTAACTTAGTTCTCTTGCATTCTAGGAACCTCTTGTAAGTGTTCCTTCCTTGTGCATTTTCGTTTATAGGCTTTTATAGCCAAAAGTCAAGCGTTTTACGGAAAACGCTTTGACTTTCGGTTAAGACCATTATGGTCCAGCCATTGTTCAAAATGAACATGGCTAAGTGATCGTAATAAGGTAGGTGTTAGTCCCTATAAATGTCACCTTCTGAAGATCACGTTTGCTAGACCAATTGACAGGTCAAAGTTATGATATTAAAAAGTCAAACATGCCATTTTTCAGAAAAATCATAAATTGATCTTATATATGTTATGAAACCTATTTTGATACTTAAACTAGTTGGTAATAATCATTAGAACATGAAATAACATGTTCGGCTAGTCCGTTTCAGTTCTAGGGTCAGTTCGCAACCGAAAGTCACGAAGTTTGACTTCTGCTTTGACTTTCGATTCTGACCCTATTTAGATTAGTTAGCTACTGATCTAAAGTTGTATTATGATTGTATTATAATGTATCATAACCCTTTGAGGTTATATTACATGATCATAATCAGAATCTGAGTTTATGCGCAAGTTCTGTAATTATGTCATTTTGACTAAAATGCCCTTTTCGCATAAAACAAGGTTTAAATGATAATGAACTTGAAAATAAGTTTCCTACTGATGCAATATTATAAGTAGGATTATTTGGGATGTTAAACCAGATTATAAACTGAGTTTACAAGCAGGTCTTTAAATTATGTCGATAAATGACGATTTAGCCCTTGTGGCTCATAAAATGGTTTTAATCAAATCTTTTCAAGGTAAATCTTTTACCTACTGATATGTTATGTTAAATAACATATCTAAGACATAATCTGACCCTAACATCAATTTGTTAAACATCGCATAAATCGTCATTTTACGACATAAGCGTCTTTCGGTGCATAGTATGGTTTTAAACCATATTATTTGACCAAGACTTGTTACCTACTGATTTTAAAACTTATTTTAAACATTTTATAGTAGGTACATGTTATAAACTCATAATCCCAAATAATTTATAAACAATGTGTAAAATGACCAAAATGCCCCTTTGGTGCATAGTTTGGTCATAAAAGATAAATTACACATAAAGTTAATATCCTACTAATATTATATCATAAATAAATTATTTTTCCAGAATACTTATAGTTATAACATTAAATTATATTCAAGTTCCTTTTATACGGTATGAAATTAGCGAAACGCCCTTATAAGGCATAGTTTCATTTTAAAACCATAACGGGCATAAAAGTTGTTATTCTACTGGTATTACAACTTATTTAAAATATAATGGCATATAGAACTTGTCCATGACTTATCCTGTTACCCAATATCGCTTATATGCGTACGGTTAAGCATATGTAACTAGTTTACGAAAATTAACCGAAACGGGTTTAACCTTGTCATTTAAGTCTCAAAATCCAGAATGTTTATAGTTTATCCATATTATACAAGTCAATGTACTTGTTGGGATTAAACTACATTCTATCCAATCACCGTTTAATCAAGCGTTGTACGTCTTGATCCTGTATACTACACGGTCTAAGTGTATGACTTAAATAAGACCGTTAGTATTTAATTGGTTAGTTTATGCCATAATCCAGAGTAGAGACTTGCTGGTAAATGCTATCTGCACTTAGTACTTTTGTGTACAGCTGAGTTATAAAGTAAAAGAAGACTAGCTCAGGTAAATACTCTCGACTTATTTCCCCTATACGGGCTTGGGTTACGGTAAATTATTACCGCTTGGTCAGAAATGGGATCAATCGAATGCCGAGTGCGGCTAGTAAATCTGCATATTCTGTTTTAATCAGTTTTGTTTGATAACTTAAACATCGGGGGTTAACTACCGTGTCCTGGATATCCTCCGCTCATTACAATAGAAACGGTCATGACCTTAGCGCGGGCGTAGGCATACACCCGATAGACGCTCAAAAATGCATTCCCACAAGGTTGGGAAGAATTGACTCCTTCGTGAGTTCAAAGTGGTGTGTACGTTAATCATGTCTCGGTGTCCGTACCGGGCCCTGTATGTATGGACAAACATGTAAATCTGTTAGCAAGGTTGGACGGTCAACTTTTCCAAGTTATAAAAGATTTTTTGCTGATACGTACGTAAAACATATTTTAAATATTTTCAAAATGAGTCAGTTGGGTGTATTTACCAGCGAAACCTGACGTATTTTCAAAAGACTAAGCTTGCAGGTACAATACGAAAATAGCTGGAAGTGCTCGGTAATGATAGAGGATCTTGCAAATCCTAGATCCGCCCAAAGTCTGTTTTGTATTCTTTCCATGTACAATTTATGATCCGTTTGTGGATCTTCTATTACGGGCCTGTATATTACTTTGTGTTTCGAACATTTGGTTTGTAATAGTAATTTTACTCCAAAACTTCCGATGTGCCGTGTTTAATTGACTATGATGATTATCAACTGACGTCACGATACTCCCCACCCGGGCTCACCGGTGTATGGATTTGGGTTGGAAATTCGGGGTGTGACAAGAGGTGAGGGTATTTTTTTTGCGCATTGAGTCTTGGCATTCCCAAGTAAACTCCGGTCCTCGTGTTGTCTCCCAACGTATTCTGACTATCGGAATTCGATTTTATCTTAAACGTTTCTCATTGAAGTCCATGATTTCTACAGGTTGCTCTACGAAATGCGTCGATTCAAAAATCTAAATATCATTTAACAGAAAAAGGGGTGTGATGTTTGGATTTGACGCTAAGGGTTTACATAACCAGGTGAGTGTGATGTTTGGATTTTGATTGAGGAGGTAATGTTCCTAGTAAGGGTTGTATACCCTGCTACAGGAATCGCTCTTTGATGCCTGAAGTGCAGATAATAGTTGTATCTTGGAGATGACTGACTGGATATGGTCTCATGATAAAGGGTTTTGAGAAAATCGAAGCGTCAAAAAGATAGAGTTATATCACAAAATGAAGTCTTCACCCACATCGTTACCCAAATAAATATTTACACTACCTACACGGAACTTCTCATAACCGTCTAACAATGCTTTTGATCACTTGACAAGAATACTTATATATAGGAAGTACCAGCTGCCTATCCACCATATCCTTGTCAAATTTTCATTGGCTTTGTCAGCAAGTCACGATTAGTTCTATGTGCCTCATCCTAAAATCTACAAAACATAACCAAAACACAACAGCCAATGCTTGAGCCTCAAGTCTGAAGGATACTAGACTGAATGACGGCGTTACCTCTCTCGTGTGTTATGAGGAAGTGGTCAGTCTATGAAAAAGTGAGACACGACCCAACTTCTTTAACTGATGAGGCGAGGTTTGTCGTAATGTACGATGACATAAATTTTAATCGATGGATAGAGACATGTAATGAAACAACTTGACATAGCGTGATATAAATTTCGTTAATGGCATTAAAATTTTGATACATTATTACCCAGATTGAAAACCAAAATAACTTGACTAATTAAACAAGGAATGAAATTGATAGAAAACATTAAGAATAAACGATTGGAACGGAGCCTTGTTTCTTTGTGGTGGAAGGCTAGTTGGGTTGCTTATCCGCACCGTTGTTGACCTTAACTAGGTTCGCGTTGATGTTATAGGCTCTTCCTTTTGCCGGTGGAGGTGCTGGGTTTGCCTGGTTCGCTTGGTTAACCGGGTTTTCTTGGGCTTGAGCGTTAATGATATTAACCAACCTAGGGTACGTGTTTCTAAAGTGGGTAGGGTCACCACAATTAAAGCAGGCTCGAACATTTGGAACCATGGGATATTAAGGTTTTGATAGGGTTGAATCATATTTTGTGCAGGGGTTGGAGCTTGGTTTTGAGAAGTACGACAAGTTTTACTCAGATGACCATAACCCCACAATTAGCACACAGTCGGCAGGGTATGGTGGGTTGATGGTGATAATGGCAGGTGTTGCATTGAGGGTGAGGACCAGTGTAAGGTTTCTTGTTTGGGTATGCTAGGTTGGGTGTCACTTAGGTGATTGGGATAGCTTGGAGAGGTACGGCTTATGGAGTTGACTGACTGGTTTGAGTGACAGCAAAATTTTACCCGTTTCGTTTTCTCTTGGCTGCAAATTGGGAAGAGGATTCGGATTAGGTATTTGTATAAAGAAACTTGGTGTTTTAAATGGGTTAGACACACAGTCCAGTGGTGGACTGTGTGCATTTTACACATGTGATCACGAGTTCGAAACCAAGTATAGTCATTAAACCGGTGACTTTTAAAAATCTTTTTAAATAAGGAATTTCTGATATGCTCTAACTTGTTGATAAGAGAAAAAAATGGGTATTCCAACGGGTTAGACACCCAGCCCAATTGGTTGGGCTGGGTGCACAACAACCACAGGTCGTGGGTTCGAGTGGAGTCTTTCACACTGGTTCGAATAATTAAAAACCTTTTTAAATTAAACAATCGTTGGATTGACCAAAACAGAGTATAAGTAAAATAAAAATCCAAATACTTTCGGGTTAGACATGTAGCTCAGTTGGAAGAGCTGCGTGCACACATACGAGAGGTCTCAAGTTCGAATCCCGCACACGACGCCAATAATACCCGCGAGCCGGTCAGACTCTCTGACAGTCTGACAGGAAAACAAATTTTTTTATATACAACATTTTGTTATCAGAAATTCTTATTTTTCCATTTATTTTATTTAATTTAAAAAAATGGCTTTGTAGGATTAAACAAAAAACAAGGGAGACCCCAATAAAACACTGCTAAGGCAACTCAAAAATATTAAATTGATATATTAAATCTTATATTTATTATTACGTTATTACTTAGGTTAGTTTTTCCTCCGTCGGTTAAATCCTCAATTAGTGCGCATTATTTTTCAAGCAAGGAACGCACCCACTGTGAGTGAATCCCTACAAACTCCCTTTTAATCACATTTTGGGCTGTATCATGTGTCGTACACGTTTTATTTATTTAAACACTTGTGCTAAAGTCATTATGTGATCAGATGTGTATAATTTTTGGTGTGGTTATGTGTGGGTATAATTTATCATTTCAGTGCAATCATTCATTTAAGGCCCATCAGTTCCTCGTAGGATACAAGTTGAGCATCAGGTGCCTCATTAGATCGGCTCCGTTTGATTGAGCCTTGATCTCAAGTTCATCATTCATCATGTCATGTGTTCATTGTAGATTTTGTGTGGTTTGTGATTGTTTATACATATGCATATGCTCATTAGTGATTTACGCACAATTTCCATTTAATTAACTAATGTAATAAATGTTTTAAATTGTTTCTACATAGATTCACTCGCCAACTTTTTTTGACCCAAATTCTTTGTTTTACGCATGATACAGGTAAACAAGCTGAGGAGAGAAACACATAGGATTGGCCTTAGAAGATTAAACAAATCTATTATGTTCTGAATAATGTTTAAGTTTCCTTGTGCTTGTATGACTCCTTGTGTTGAATATTTGAAGTTTTAATTTTAATTTAATAAATATGAAACTTATTAGTAAATGTCATGAGCTTTTATGATAACCCAATTATGCCCCGACTATTATTTCCGCTGCGGGTCGAGGTGTGATAGATTGGTATCAGAGCTTGTGACTATAGAGATATAGGATAGGTTATTAGACCCTTAGAGCCTATACTATAGTTGATTAGATTTTAATTGTTTATGTGTTATATGTAAAACTCATGATGTTTATACGTTTCATGTTTACTTTTCACACACCAATACATGCAAGCACTCTCACCATGTTAATATGTGATGTTCATTATAGTTTATATGTTGATAGCATATCATGCCTACGCAAGCACACACATTATAATTTCACCATTTTATTGATTCTTCTCAAATATGTTGCAATGTTTTCACGTTTTTCAATCACATCAAAGTGAGTTCTATGACGGGCATGTAGTAACTGGCAGGGTACGAGTACCGGTAGTCGGAACGTCCTGTCTAGACTTGGCTTTCGTACAAATCCAAGTAATGGACCAGTTTGCCTACCTGGGGACTAACAATGAGAGTTCGGAGGACCTATTAGGCCAAAGCATGCCACACCAAACGTCATATGAACCAACCCCACTTTGAGTTGTCATTGTGTCTATACCTGGACACATTTTGACCTTATACCTTACAATTATGTTTTATGATTTTCATTCGGGTGATGCTAGTATTAGTAGGCCAACGTCAATGTGAACCTTACCGAGCTCAGTAGTCATGGGGGCCCACGTGACTACCAAAGCTGAAGTATGGGAGACATTTGGAGGCCCAATCTAAAGAAAGCCCAAGACATCCTATGGATGTAGCTACATTTTTTTATCATTATTTAATGTTTTCACTTTTTACGACAAATGACGCCTAAGAACGTTCAATTCATAATCTCGCTTCATATTTCCTGTAGATGTCTACTAGACACTCTCGAGGCGGTAGAAGGTCGGGAAGATCCAGCGAACGTATGGCCACTCACATCGCTCAACAGATGGTTGCAGTACTTCCTGATATTGTTGTGCAAGTTCAACAAGCACTTGCCGCCAATCCCACTAACCCCACTAACCAAGACGGGCAAAATATCGTCAACCCTCCTCCCAACGCCATCAAATGTACTTACAAGCATTTCAAGTCCTGCGATCCCCCAAAATATGAAGGGACTGAAGGTGTCACTGCTCTCCTCCGTTGGTTTGAGGAGATGGAAAACACTTTTCTCAATTGTGATTGTCCCGATGATGGCAAGGTGTGCTATGCTACTGGTCGGTTGTTTGGAGTAGCACTTACATGGTGGAACACCGAAAAGGGTAAGCGAGGTGCTGAAGCTGCTATGGCCTTGACTTGGGATGAGTTGAGGGAAATCATGACAAGACGCTTCTGTCCAAGAAGCGAAATCAAGAAACTGGAAGACGAGTTTTATTCATTAAAGCAAAAGGAAGGAGACCACACCACTTACAACAAGAGATTCCTCGAGTTGAATCAGATGGTCCCTAACATGTTCACTCCTCTCTATCGTCTCATCGAGCATTACATTCGAGATCTTCCTTTGAAGATTCAAGATTCAGTGCTAAGTACTTCACCTGCAACCCTCGAAGCTGCCATGGAACTGGCTACCGAACTGACGGAAAATCGCATTCGAAATGGCGATTTTAAAGATGAGAAAAAGAAAGATAAGGCATCTGTTGAAACTCCAACCCCATCTACAGCAGGTTCGTCTTCCAAATTTGCTGGCAAAAGGAAGCGCAATGGGAAGAATTTCGTTGTTACCCAAACCAATTCCCCCATCACTGCTGCCCTAATCACACAATTCACCCCTCAATCCGCCCCATTCAAGAAGCCATACACTGGTCCACACCCAAAATGTAATCGATGCCAATATCATCATCCCCCTGAGAACCCCTATCAATACTGCACAAGTTGTGGTCGTGCAGGACACACGATTCAAACTTGCCGCATCCTCCAAAAGCCAAACCGCAACCAATCTCAAGCCCAAACCAATAATCAAGTGGTGGGTCAAACCTAAAATCAACAACCTTTGCTTTTACCACCTGCTCAACCCATGGCCCAACCCTTCTACCAACCCAATAACCCGATGATGCAACCTGTTAGAGCATGCTTCAACTGTGGCGATCCGACTCATTTTCGTAACACCTGTCCACGTCTGGTGAACATCATAAATGCTCAAGCTCAAGCCAATCCAGGGAACCAAGCCAACCAAGCTAATCCACCTGCTAGAGGAAGGGCTTTCAACATCAGCGCCAACCAAGCTAGGGCTGATACTAATGTGGTCAACGGTACGTTCCTTATTAACGGTAGTTATGCATCCATACTATTTACTGGTGCGGATAAGAGTTTTGTGTCCTTAGAATTCGAATCCATTCTTGATCTACCTCGCGTTAGTCTCACTGAACCATTTACGGTGGAAGTTGCAGATGGTGAACCTATTTCATTAGACTCAATTTTTCGTGATTGTACTCTTACTCTTAATGACCACGACTTCTCAATTGACCTTATTCCTATGAAGTTTGGTAGTTTCGATATTATCATCGGTATGGACTGGCTTAGTCAGCATCATGCTGAAGTTGTTTGCTACGAAAAATTTATTTGAATTCCTCTCGTTGACGGTCAAACTTTTCGCATTTTCGGTGAAACTTCTTCTAAAGGGCTTAAATTGATGACATGCCTCCAGGCTCGTAAATATCTTCGCAAAGACTGTATCGTGTTCTTAGCTCATATCGTCAAGAAAGAAAGCAAGGAAAGGAAGCTCGAAGATATTCCCGTCGTTAAAGAATTTTCTCAAGTTTTCCCCGACGACGTTTCAGGACTTCCTCCTGTGCGAGAAGTCAAATTTCGAATCGATCTTGTACCTGATGCTACGCCAATCGCAAAATCTCCATATCGGTTAGCCCCATCTGAGATGCAAGAGTTAGCTAGTCAGCTGCAAGGGTTGACTGACAAGGGATTCGTACGTCCTAGTTCGTCACCTTGGGGTGCGCCTGTTCTTTTTGTAAAGAAGAAAGATGGAACTTTTCATATGTTTATCGATTATAGAGAGCTAAACAAGCTGACCATCAAGAATTGCTATCCATTACCTCATATTGATGATCTTTTAGATCAACTTCAAGGTGCCACATGTTTTTCAAAGATCGACCTTCGTTCTGTTTATCACCAACTTAGAGTACGTGAAGAAAATATTCCAAAGACTGCATTTCGAACTCGTTATGGCCACTATGAATTCATGGTTATGCCTTCTGGTTTGACCAATGCGCCTGCTGTTTTCATGGATTTGATGAATAGGGTGTGTAAACCCTATGTCGATCGTTTTGTCATAGTTTTCATTGATGATATTCTTATCTACTCCAAGACCAAATCGGATCATGAGCGTCATCTTCGACTCATTCTAACACTTTTGAGAACAGAAAAGCTTTATGCTAAGTTCTCGAAATGTGAGTTTTGGTTAAAAGAAGTGCAATTTCTTGGTCATGTCGTTAGTGACAAAGGGATTCATGTTGACCCTGCAAAGATCAAAGCGGTACAAGAATGGCAAGCACCACGTACTCCTACTGAAGTTAGGTCATTTCTTGGTCTCGCTGGTTAATATCGTCGGTTCATCGCGAATTTTTCTCGTATCGCCGTTCCACTCACAGCCTTGACTCACAAGGGAAAACCCTTTATTTGGGGGCCCAAGCAAGAAGAGGCTTTCAAAATTTTGAAGCAAAAGCTTTGTCATGCACCTATTCTTACACTTCCTGATGGTTGCGAAGACTTTGTGGTTTATTGTGATGCGTCAGGACAAGGGTTAGGTTGCGTTCTAATGCAAAGAGGAAAGGTGATAACCTATGCCTCAAGACAACTCAAGGTGCATGAAAAGAATTATACCACTCACGACCTAGAACTTGGACCAGTCGTGTTCGCCCTTAAGATATGGAGACATTACCTCTATGGTACCAAGTGTGAAATCCACACTGACCACAAGAGTCTTCAGCATATCTTTAACCAAAAGGAGTTGAACATGAGGCAACGTCGATGGGTTGAACTCCTAAATGACTATGATTGTGAAATTCGATATCATCCTGGCAAGGCTAATGTTGTAGCTGACGCCCTCAGTCGAAAGGAGTATGCAAACTCAATTCGTCTTTTGTGTTCTCAAATCGTGACCGGTCTTCAAAACCGAATTAGAGCAGCTCAACTATTTCCATCACGGAAAATGATGTACGAAATGAACTGTCTTGTGGTGATGAAACCAAGCTAGAATCCAAATCGGATGGTATTCTCTATTACTTGAATCGTATTTGGGTACCTGATCGTGAGGATCTCCGTGTTTTTCTTATGAATGAGGCACACAAAACTCGATACTATATACATCCAGGAGCCGATACAATGTATCAAGATCTATGATATTCTTACTGGTGGCCTGGCATGAAGAAAGATATCGCTATATTTGTTTCCAAGTGCCTTACGTGTTCCAAGGTGAAAGCAGAACATCAAAGACCTTCAGGACTTCTTGTCCAACCCGAAATACATGTATGGAAGTGGGAAAATATAACCATGGATTTTATTACTGGGTTACCTCGCACCTCCAGCGGGTATGACACCATTTGGGTTATCATTGATCATCTCACCAAATCAGCTCATTTCATCCCTATCCGTGAGGACTTCAAAAATGAGAAGTTAGCTCTGTAACATTTGTCAAAAACGGGTTTTCCAAACCCGCTTCGTTTGTAATCGAATATCAAGTTATAAATGTTTCGTTGCGTATTTATGTTGATTTTAATTTTGAACGACGCATAATTAATAAACAAACTAGAATATTAAAGCTATAATTGATAAAAAGTAAAAATAAAATAAATAAAATGAAAAACAGGCTGCCGGGACTCGAACCCGGGTCAGCCGGAAAGGCTTAACGACTTAACACGCACACTTATAACCACTCCGCCACTTGATGTTTTCTGTTAGTTCTAGGAATCAGTTAAATCTTATGTTCAACCACGAATCAACCGGTTTACGTCAACTGTAACAATAATCGGTTTCCAAACGTCCAAAAACGTTTGAGTGTTCGCGGTTTTCTGACAATAACCGATACACCGACACCTTCAATCAATTTAGTCTTGAATGGACTTGAATTCATGTGGTGATCGGTTTTAATAACCGAAAATTTGCACTTCCTGAATTACTCCAACCATAGCCCCTCTCGCGACTCAAACTCATCCGCAGAACCTTCAATTTCACTTCCGCTCTACTTTCAGTTCGTCGGAAAAGCTTTTTGAACTCGCCGGACTTTCGCCGGAAAACCGTGTCTTCCATCAAATCAGTAAGTCTCTCAATTCTTTCATCGTCTATCAGTTGTTAAGCTTTTGCTAACTCAAACCCTTCAATCAGAATCAGTTTCAGACGACGATATCGGATAATTAACTCTCGCCGGAAAACTTCTGAAAGTTCCCAATTCTCGCTGTGAAACGGTATAGCCTTTTAAACCTTCTGGTAATCCTTGTTCAGTGCTTCAATTCCGCATCTAGCTAATCAAAATTGTTAATCTGTCCGCTCAGACGAAATCCGTAAAAACAGAGCCGACGACTTCGCCGGACTTCTGAGATAGATCGTTTCTCCGGTATGTTTACTTCCAAAATCTTCTCTGCCATTTCATTTTAGTCATTTGAATGTTTGTCAATCGAATTAAACAAGAAACAGTAGAGTAATCGTAGTCTGTGATTTTGTAACGAAGAAGACGAAGTTAGGTTGTTTATAAGTTTTATATAATTAGATATTATCTCGGGTTAGACACACAGTCCAGCGGTGGACTGTGTGCGCACATATATCACACGCCGCGAGTTCGATCCTTGACACACACGTATGCTCTGTAATAAAGATGTTTTCTTTTTCTAACTGAACCGGATTAACTCACTGAAGTTGTTAAGTATAATAAAAATCGGTATATTAACCAGGTTAGACACACAGTCCAGCGGTGGACTGTGTGCAATACTAACCCACAGGTCCCATGTTCGAGACCTGTTGCACACTCCGGTTTGATGATTAAAACCTTTTTTTTTTAAATAAAAGAATTTTGAATAAACTAAAATAGTATATGTATATAATTAAAAACAGAATTATTTCGGGTTAGACACGTAGCTCAGTTGGTAGAGCTGCGTGCACGCGTACGGGAGGTCTCGGGTTCGAGCCTTACCCGGCGCACACTCACACTTTAACAAATCGGTCAAACGGTCAACAGTCCCGGTCAACGGTCAATGGTCAACGCAAAAGTCAACATTTTTTTTATATTTTTATTTATTTATTTAATTTAAAAATTAATTAAAAATACTTAAAAGTAATGTTTTAAAGATAGAAAATAGCCTTAAACATACAAAAATATATATAAAAATCTTATTAAAATTATTAATAAAATCCATTCATTTACCATGTTTCCCGTTATTATTTAGGTTAGTTAAGTCTCGTCGATCAATCCTCCAAACTCGTGCGCATTTCATCATCTTCAACCGAACGCACCCAATGTGAGTGAATCTCTACAAATTCCCCGTTTTAATCACGTTTTTTGGGTGTATCATGTGTCTTACCATTTATTATATTTAAATCATTGTGCCATGAACAAATGTGTATTCAACTTGTATCGACTGTTTGTGTGGTTATTGTTTAGATTTAATTTATCATTTTCAGTACATACATTATCATAGGCCGCCGCTCCCCATTACATTATGAGCGTTGAGCTGTTCCCCATTACATTATGAGCGTGAACCGGGCGTTGCCAACATACGATCGGCTCCGTTTGATTGAGCCTTGATCGCACAGACATTCATCATAGGCCGTCCGTTCCCCATTACATTATGAGCGTGAACGTGACGTTGCCAACATATACAGTTTCATTCATGTTATATATTCATGCAAGTTGTTATTGTTATTGTTTGATTATTTACATTTGCTCACATATGACTATTGCACAATTTTTCCATGATAAAGATAACAAGAAATCAATAATAAATGTTCATCTAACAAGGTTCACTCGCCAACTTATGTTGACCCAAAAAACCCCCATTTTTACACATGATACAGGTGATCCAGCCGCAGCAAGAAACACATAGGTGGCTTAGAAGAATAAACTGGTTTAGAGCTTGGATCGTTTAGTTGATTATTTTTCTTTGTATTTGTATGAACATGTTTGGATTATTGAGGATGTAATTTTGACTTAAATAAATATGAAACATATTAGTAAATATCATGAGCTTTGGTGATAACCCAATTATGCCCCTACTCTTATTCCGCTGCGGGTCGGGGTGTGACAGATTGGTATCAGAGCCATGACTATAGGGATATAGGATAGGTTATTAGACCCTTAGAGCCTATACTATAGTTGATTAGAAATTTTTAAGATTTTTGTGTGTTACATGCAAAATTCATGATGTTTATATGTTTTATGTTTAATGTTACATTCAATGTTATGCAAGCATGTTCATAAGTACATATTATTATATAATGCCTATCATGAATCATATTCTCATAACATATCATATCCATGAGAGCACACATCACATCATTTTCATGATTGTTTTTACAATGATTTTTGTATTTTCAAATCACATCAAAGTGAGTTCTCATGACGGGCATGTAGTAACTGGAAGGGTACAAGTACCGGTAGTCGGAACGTCCTGTCTAGGCTGGCATTCGTATAAATCCAAAATAAAGGACCAGTTTGCCTACCTGGGGACTAACAATGAGAGTACGAAGTACCTATTAGGGCAAAGCATGCTATACCAAATGTCGTGTGAGCTAACCCCACTTTGAGTTGTCATTGTGTCTACACCTGGACACATTCCGACCATACATCTCGTAAACATATTTCGTGGTTTTCATTCGGGTAATGCGAGTGTTAAACCGCCAATACTAATGTGAATCCTATCAAGCCAATAGTCATGGGGGCCCACATGACTATACAGGTGAAGGTATGGGGGACATTTGAGGCCCAACATGAGCAAACCCAAGACATCCTATGGATGTAATTGCATTATTGATATTTATGTTATTTTCATTTTCTTTAAGACACATGACACCTAAAAAGACTCCATAAACTCACAATCTTCTTATGTATGTTCCTGTAGATGTCGTCTAGACAACAACGAGGGGGTAGAAGATCAGGAAGGTCACACGAACGCTTGGCCACTTAAATCGCAAAACAAATGGCCGCGGTGCTTCCTGACATTGTGGTTCAAGTACAACAAGCTCTCGCCACAAATCCCACCAATCCTCCCCAGCAAGAAGACCAGAACATCGGCAACCCTCCTACCAACAAGTGCTCATATAAACATTTCAAGTCTTGCGATCCTCCGAAATTTGAAGGGACCGAAGGTGTCACTGCTCTCCTCCACTGGTTTGAGGAAATGGAAAACACCTTCCTCAACTGCGATTGTCTCGAGGATCGCAAGGTACGATACGCAACCGGGAGACTATTTGGGGTAGCTCTTACCTGGTGGAATACTGAAAAGGGTAAGAGGGGAATCGAAGATGCAATGGCCTTAACGTGGGAGGAGTTAAGGGAAATCATGACGAGACGATTCTGTCCTAGAAGTGAGATTAAAAAGTTAGAGGACGAATTTCATTCATTGAAGCAAAAGGAGAGAGATCATACTTCCTACAACAAGAGGTTTTTAGAGTTGAACCAGATGGTCCCTAACTTGTTCACCCCAGTTTACTGTTTAGTCGAGCATTATATTCGAGGTCTTCCCTCGAAAATTCAAGATTCAGTTCTCAGCACTTCGCCAGCAACACTTGAAGTGCTATGGAACTAGCTACTGAACTGACCGAGAATCGAATTCGCAACGGTAAATTTAAAGAGGAGAAAAAGAAAGCCCCCGTTGAGGGCCAAACTTCAAACCATTTCACCTCCTCCTCTAAGTTTGCTAACAAGAGGAAACGTAACACCAGAAACTTCGCTGTCACACAAACCAATTACCCCCTGCTGCACCCATTACCCAAGTTGCCCCCTCACCTGCACCATATAAAAGGCCATACTCTGGCCCATTACCAAAATGCAACTGTTGCCAATCCCATCACCTTCCTGATCATCCCTGCCAACATTGCACCGGCTGTGGTCGCGCAGGTCACACTGTCCAAACCTGTCGCATACCTCAGCGAACGAACCGCCACCAGCCCTCAACCCAAACCCACCATCAAATAATGGGTCAAGCCCAACAACCACTACTACTACCACCTACCCAACATTTAGCCCAATCATACTACCAACCCAACTATCCCATGGTGCAACCTATGCGGGCTTGCTACAATTGTGGAGACCCAAGCCACTTTAGAAACACTTGTCCACATTTGGTGAACATTATACATGCTCAAGCCCAAGCAAATCCGGTGAATCAAGCTAACCAAGCTCCTCCACCTGCAAGAGGAAGAGCTTTCAACATCAACGCTAATCAGGCTAGAGCTGACAGCAATGTGGTCAACGGTACGTTTCTTATCAATGGTAGTTATGCATCCATGTTGTTTGATACTGGCGCGGATAAAAGTTTTGTGTCCTTAGAGTTTGAACCCATCCTAAACCAAATTCGTGATAAGCTCATGGAATCCATAACAGTAGAAGTTGCTGACGGGAAACCGATCTCATTAAACTCTATCATACGAAATTGTACTCTCACCTCAAACGATCACGACTTTCCAGTTGACCTCATTCCTATGAAGTTGGGAAGCTTTGACATTATAATTGGTATGGACTGGCTCAGCCAACATCAGGCTGAAGTTGTATGCCGCGAAAAGTTTATACGCATTCCTCTTTCAAACGGTCAGACTCTACGAATCTTTGGAGAAACCTCATCGAAAGGGCTCAGATTGATGTCCTGTCTACAAGCTCGAAAATATCTCCGCAAGAATTATGTCGCATTTTTAACCCATGTCGTCAAAAAGGGAACCATGGAGAAGAAACTTGAAGACATCCCAGTAGTAAAAGATTTCCAGCAAGTTTTTCCAGACGACATTTCGGGACTTCCTCCCTTGAGAGAATTCGAATTTCGCAATGATCTTATACCTGGTGCTACACCAGTTGCAAAGTCTCCTTATAGGTTAGCCCCCTCTGAAATGCAAGAGCTAGCCAGTCAATTGCAAGAGTTGACTGACAAAGGATTCATACGTCCTAGCTCCTCGCCTTGGGGTGCACCTGTCCTTTTTGTGAAGAAGAAAGATGGAACGTTTCGCATGTGCATCGACTACAGAGAACTCAACAAGTTAACAATCAAGAATCGCTATCCATTACCTCGCATTGATGATCTTCTTGACCAACTTCAAGGCGCCAGCTGTTTTTCAAAAATCGACCTTCGTTCTGGTTATCATCAACTTAGAGTACATGAAGAAGACGTCCCAAAGACCGCCTTCCGAACTCGTTATGGTCATTATGAATTCATGGTCATGCCATTTGGTTTAACCAACGCTCCAGCTGTCTTCATGGATCTAATGAACAGAGTCTGCAAACCCTATCTCGATCGTTTTGTTATAGTCTTCATCGACGACATCCTCATTTATTCAAAGTCTAAGTCTGATCATGAACGGCACCTTCGACTCATCCTTACACTCTTAGAGAATGAAAAGCTTTACGCCAAATTCTCCAAATGCGAATTCTGGTTAAAAGAGGTACAATTCCTTGGACATGTTGTTAATGACAAGGGAATACATGTCGACCCCTCAAAGATCAAAGCAGTACAAGAATGGCAAGCGCCACGTACACCAACCGAAGTAAGATCATTCCTTGGTTTGGCTGGTTATTATCATCGTTTCATTTCAAATTTCTCCCGCATTGCTGTACCACTCACGGCTTTAACTCATAAAGGAAAACCCTTCATATGGGGACCCAAACAAGAAGAAGCCTTCCAAACCCTTAAACAAAAACTCTGTGATGCACCAATTCTCACTCTTCCTGAAGGTTGTGATGACTTCGTGGTTTATTGCGACGCGTCAGGGCAAGGACTAGGCTGTGTTCTAACGCAAAGAGGAAAAGTGATAGCTTATGCTTCTAGACAACTCAAAACTCATGAGAAGAACTACACCACCCACGACCTAGAACTTGGAGCCGTTGTGTTCGCTCTTAAGATATGGAGACATTATCTCTACGGTACTAAGTGTGAAATATACACTGACCACAAGAGTCTTCAACATATCTTCAACCAAAAGGAGTTAAACATGAGGCAACGAAGATGGGTCGAACTCCTTAATGACTACGACTGTGAAATTCGATATCACCCTGGCAAGGCAAATGTGGTGGCCGATGCACTCAGTTGAAAGGGTTATGCGAACTCCATTCGTCTTCTATGTTCGCAAATCATAATCGACATCAAAGATCAAATTCGAGAAGCCCAACATGTTTCAATAACTGAAGACGACGTACGAAAGGAGCTGTCCTGTGGAGCTGAACTTAAAATTGAAACTAAAGCTGACGGTATTCTGTACTATCTAGATCGCATATGGATTCCTGACCACAACAACCTTCGTGAATTCCTTATGAATGAGGCACACAAAACACGATACTCTATACACCCAGGAGCCGACAAGATGTATCAAGACCTTCGATACACCTACTGGTGGCCTGGAATGAAAAAGGATATTGCTGTTTTTGTTTCCAAGTGTCTTACATGTTCCAAGGTAAAAGCTGAACATCAAAGACCCTCAGGACTTCTGGTCCAACCTGAAATACCTGTATGGAAGTGGGAAAACATAACCATGGACTTCATTACCGGGTTACCTCGCACTTCTGGTGGGTATGACACTATATGGGTAATCATTGATCGTCTTACAAAATCAGCCCACTTTATTCCAATCCGCGAAGATTTCAAGAACGAGAAGCTAGCTCGTATCTACATCAGCGAAATCGTAAGCCGACATGGTGTACCATTAAGCATTATTTCAGATCGTGATGGTCGTTTCACTTCACGAACATGGCAGGCCGTACAAGCCGCGTTGGGTACACGATTAGACCTCAGTATCGCTTATCATCCTCAAACTGATGGACAATCTGAACGCACCATTCAAACTCTTGAAAATATGCTTCGAGCATGTGTCATAGACTTCAAGGGAAATTGGGACGCTCATCTACCATTAGTTGAATTTTCGTACAACAACAGCTATCATTCAAGTATCGGCATGGCACCTTTTGAAGCTTTATATGGTCGTAAGTGCCGATCTCCAGTATGTTGGCACGAAATTGGGGAAGCTCAAATCACCGGTCCAGAATTGATTCAAGAAACCACAGACAAGATCCATCAAATTCGAAACAATCTTCTAGCGGCTCAAAGTCGTCAAAAGAGTTATGCAGATAAACGACGAAAGCCTTTTGGAGTTTAACATTGGTGATCATGTACTTTTAAAAGTATCACCGTGGAAGGGAGTAGTTCGTCTTGGCCAAAAAGGCAAGCTAGCACCACGCTACGTAGGACCTTTCAAGATACTCGAAAGAGTAGGACCTGTAGCATACAAGCTTGATCTACCAGAAGAACTCAACAGAATTCACCCCACATTCCACGTATCAAACTTGAAGAAGTGCCTCGCCGATGAGAACCTCCATATTCCGCTGGAAGATATTCAGATTGATGAATCTATGCATTTCATTGAAAGACCAGTAGAGATCATGGACTTCGGAGAAAAACGTCTAAGACGAAGTAGCATTCCAATTGTTAGGGTACGCTGGGAGTCGAAACGGGGACCTGAGTTTACTTGGGAACGTGAAGACTCAATGCGCGAAAAATACCCGCATCTTTTTCCTACTACTACTACTTAAATTTCGGGACGAAATTCCTAAAAGTAGGGGATACTGTAACATTTGTCAAAAACGGGTTTTCCAAACCCGCTTCGTTTGTAATCGAATATCAAGTTATAAATGTTTCGTTGCGTATTTATGTTGATTTTAATTTTGAACGACGCATAATTAATAAACAAACTAGAATATAAAAGCTATAATTGATAAAAAGTAAAAATAAAATAAATAAAACGAAAAACAGGCTGCCGGGACTCGAACCCGGGTCAGCCGGAAAGGCTCAACGACTTAACACGCACACTTATAACCACTCCGCCACTTGATGTTTTCTGTTAGTTCTAGGAATCAGTTAGATCTTTTGTTCAACCATGAATCAACCGGTTTACGCCAACTGTAACCGTAATCAGTTTCCAAACGTCCAAAAACGTTTGAGTGTTCGCGGTTTTCTGACAATAACCGATACACCGACACCTTCAATCAATTTAGTCTTGAATGGACTTGAATTCATGTGGTGATCGGTTTTAATAATCGAAAATTTGCACTTCCTGAATTACTCCAACCATAGCCCCTCTCGCTACTCAAACTCATCCGCAGAACCTTCAATTTCACTTCCGCTCTACTTTCAGTTCGTCGGAAAAGCTTTTTGAACTCGCCGGACTTTCGCCGGAAAACCGTATCTTCCATCAAATCAGTAAGTCTCTCAATTGTTTCATCGTCTATCAGTTGTAACTCAAACCCTTCAATCAGAATCAGTTTCAGACGACGATATCGGATAATTAACTCTCGCCGGAAAACTTCTGAAAGTTCCCAATTCTCGCTGTGAAACGGTATAGCCTTTTAAACCTTTTGGTAATCCTTGTTCAGTGCTTCAATTCCGCATCTAGCTAATCAAAATTGTTAATCTGTCCGCTCAGACGAAATCCGTAAAAACAGAGCCGACGACTTCGCCGGCTTCTGAGATAGATCGTTTCTCCGGTATGTTTACTTCCAAAATCTTCTCTGCCATTTCATTTTAGTCATTTGAATGTTTGTCAATCGAATTAAACAAGAAACAGTAGAGTAATCGTAGTCTGTGATTTTGTAACGAAGAAGACGAAGTTAGGTTGTTTATAAGTTTTATATAAATTAGATATTATCTCGGGTTAGACACACAGTCCAGCGGTGGACTGTGTGCGCACATATATCACACGCCGCGAGTTTGATCCTTGACACACACGTATGCTCTGTAATAAAGATGTTTTCTTTTTCTAACTGAACCGGATTAACTCACTGAAGTTGTTAAGTATAATAAAAATCGGTATATTAACCAGGTTAGACACACAGTCCAGCGGTGGACTGTGTGCAATACTAACCCACAGGTCCCATGTTCGAGACCTGTTGCACACTCCGGTTTGATGATTAAAACCTTTTTTTTTAAAATAAAAGAATTTTGAATAAACTAAAATAGTATATAAATATAATTAAAAACAGAATTATTTCGGGTTAGACACGTAGCTCAGTTGGTAGAGCTGCGTGCACGCGTACGGGAGGTCTCGGGTCGAGCCTTACCCAGCGCACACTTACACTTTAGCAAACCGGTCAAACGGTCAACAGTCCCGGTCAACGATCAATGGTCAACGCAAAAGTCAACATTTTTTTTATATTTTTATTTATTTATTTAATTTAAAAATTAATTAAAAATACTTAAAAATAATGTTTTTAAAGATTGAAAATAGCCTTAAACTTACAAAAATATATATAAAAATCTTATTAAAATTATTAATAAAATCCATTCATTTACCATGTTCCCCTTATTATTTAGGTTAGTTAAGTCTCGTCGATCAATCCTCCAAACTCGTGCGCATTTCATCATCTTCAACCGAACGCACCCAATGTGAGTGAATCTCTACAAATTCCCCGTTTTAATCATGTTTTTGGGGTGTATCATGTGTCTTACCATTTATTATATTTAAATCATTGTGCATACATCATATCCATGAACAAATGTGTATTCAACTTGTATCGACTGTTTGTGTGGTTATTGTTTAGGTTTAATTTATCATTTTCAGTACATACATTATCATAGGCCGCCGCTCCCCATTACATTATGAGCGTTGAGCTGTTCCCCATTACATTATGAGCGTGAACCGGGCGTTGCCAACATACGATCGGCTCCGTTTGATTGAGCCTTGATCACACAGACATTCATCATAGACCGTCCGTTCCCCATTACATTATGAGCGTGAACGTGACGTTGCCAACATATACAGTTTCATTCATGTTATATATTCATGCAAGTTGTTATTGTTATTGTTTGATTATTTACATTTGCTCACATATGACTATTGCACAATTTTTCCATGATAAAGATAACAAGAAATCAATAATAAATGTTTATCTAACAAGGTTCACTCGCCAACTTATGTTGACCCAAAAACCCCCACTTTTACACATGATACAGGTGATCCAGCCGCAGCAAGAAACCCATAGGATTGGCTTAGAAGAATAAACTGGTTTAGAGCTTGGATCGTTTAGTTGACTATTTTTCTTTGTATTTGTATGAACATGTTTGGATTATTGAGGATGTAATTTTGACTTAAATAAATATGAAACATATTAGTAAATATCATGAGCTTTGGTGATAACCCAATTATGCCCCGACTCTTATTCCGCTGCGGGTCGGGGTGTGACAAGCTCGTATCTATATCAATGAAATTGTAAGCCGTCATGGTGTACCCTTAAGTATCATATCAGATCGAGACGGCCGTTTTACTTCACGGGCATGGCAAGCCGTACAATCCGCTTTGGGTACACGTTTAGACCTCAGCTCTGAGTTTCACCCTCAAACTGATGGTCAATCTGAGCGCACCATACAAACCCTTGAAGACATGTTGCGAGCATGTGTCATAGACTTCAAGGGCAATTGGGACACTCACTTACCGTTAGTTGAATTTTCGTACAATAATAGCTATCATTCAAGCATCGGTATGGCACCTTTTGAAGCCTTATATGGTCGAAACTGCTGATCTCCTGTATGTTGGCACGAAATCGGTGAAGCACAAATCACTGGACCCGAATTGATTCAAGAAACGACTGACAAAATCCTTCAAATTCGAAATAATCTTCTAGCAGCTCAAAGTCGTCAAAAGACTTACGCTGACAAACGACGAAAGCCTTTGGATTTTTGTGTTGGTGATCAAGTACTTTTGAAAGTATCACCGTGGAAGGGAGTGGTTCGGTTTGGTCAAAAGGGCAAGCTAGCACCACGCTATGTGGGACCATTCAAGATACTCGAAAGAGTAGGTCCTGTAGCATACAAGGTTGACCTACCAGAAGAACTCAACAGAAATCATCCCACGTTTCACGTATCAAACTTGAAAAAGTGTCTCGCCGATGAAAATCTCCATATTCCTTTACAAGATATTCAAATTGATGAATCAATGTACTTTGTTGAAATACCGGTAGAAATCATGGACTTCGGTGAAAATCGTTTAAGACGAAGTCGTATTCCAATAGTCAGTGTGTGTTGGGAGTCAAAACAAGGACCTGAATTTACTTGGGAACGTGAAGACTCAATGTGCGAGAAATATCCACACCTTTTTCCCCTTACGATTACTACTTAAATTTCGGGATGAAATTTCTAAAAGTAGGGGATTCTGTAACATTCATGTAACGGGTTTCGAAAATCTTCACCTCTTATTAATCATGTACTTATGTCGTTGCGTATATTTTTTTTAAAAAAAGTATATTTGTATATATATTAATAAGGAAAGTGGAAATAAAGATTTAAAATTTGTAAATATAAATAATAACAAATGAATGAAAATAAACTTAAGTAATAAAAAAATAATAATAATAGCAATAAAAGGAAGAAACGGGGATCGAACCTGGGTCATCCGCGTTTACACACACCCAACACACCACTATGCTGCACACATCTTTGAGTTTAAACCCAAACCAAATAATCCTTATTGTGGAGTTGTTAAACGAACCTGCAGAGCGTGAACTTCATCTTCAAAACGGTCACTGTAATCCAATTCACGAAATCTTGGGATGTAACGGTTCTTGGTTATTATAAACGGTTATATTGATGATGATCATCAACCATAACCGAAAACACTAAAAGATTTCATTCAAAAATCGTGATTTGCTCAACCGAACAAAATTTAAACCAAGAACGAAATCACTTATAAATACCCCCCTGCCATCCATTCCATTGCTCACACTTTCAACGAAATCACTCCGCACTCACTCTCAATCCTCTCCGGCCGACCAGTAAAATTGCCTGCAAATCGTCGGAATTCAAGCTTGGACCCATCGGAAAACCTTTCACCAGAATACTTCGATCGTCGGTATAGTTTCCTTAGTACTTATATAGTTTATTAATATAATGTTCAATGTATAAATCAACACGGAAACAACCTTCTTTTAAACTGTCGAAAGGTTGATATCAGCACTGGTTCTTATGTTCAATGAAAGAGATGAAGTTAACCAGGGTATTTGTATAAAGGAACTTGGCGTTTTAAATGGTTAGACACACAGTCCAGTGGTGGACTGTGTGCATTTTACACATGTGATCACGAGTTCGAAACCAAGTATAGTCATTAAACCGGTGACTTTTAAAAATCTTTTTAAATAAGGAATTTCTGATATGCTCTAACTTGTTGATAAGAGAAAAAATGGGTATTCCAACGTGTTAGACACCCAGCCCAATTGGTTGGGCTGGGTGCACAACAACCACAGGTCGTGGGTTCGAGTGGAGTCTTTCACACTGGTTCGAATAATTAAAAACCTTTTTAAATTAAACAATCCTTGGATTGACCAAAACAGAGTATAAGTAAAATAAAAATCCAAATACTTTCGGGTTAGACACGTAGCTCAGTTGGAAGAGCTGCGTGCACACGTGCGAGAGGTCTCAAGTTCGAATCCCGCACACGACGCCAATAATACCCGCGAGCCGGTCAGACTCTCTGACAGTCTGACTGGAAAACAAATTTTATTTATATACAATATTTTGTTGTCAGAAATTCTTATTTTTCCATTTATTTTATTTAATTTATAAAAATGGCTTTGTAGGATTAAACAAAAAACAAGGGAGATCCCAATAAAACACTGCTAAGGCAACTCAAAAATATTAAATTGATATATTAAATCTTATATTTATTATTACGTTATTACGTAGGTTAGTTTTTCCTCCGTCGGTTAAATCCTCAATTCGTGCGCTTTATTTTTCAAGCAAGGAACGCATCCACTGTGAGTGAATCCCTACAAACTCCCTTTTAATCACATTTTGGGCTTGTATCATGTGTCGTACACGTTTTATTTATTTATTTAAACACTTGTGCTAAAGTCATTATGGGATCAGATGTGTATAATTTTTGGTGTGGTTATCATTTCAGTGCAATCATTCATTTAAGGCCCATCAGTTCCTCGTGGGATACAAGTTGAGCATCAGGTGCCTCATTAGATCGGCTCCATTTGATTGAGCCTTGATCTCAAGTTCATTATTCATCATGTCATGTGTTCATTGTAGATTTTGTGTGGTTTGTGATTGTTTATACATATGCATATGCTCATTTGTGATTTACGCACAATTTCCATTTAATTAACTAATGTAATAAATGTTTTAAATTGTTTCTACATAGATTCACTCGCCAACTTTTTTTGACCCAAATTCTTTGTTTTACGCATGATACAGGTGAACAAGCTGAGGAGAGAAACACATAGGATTGGCCTTAGAAGATTAAACAAATCTATTATGTTCTGAACAATGTTTAAGTTTCCTTATTCTTGTATGACTCCTTGTGTTGAATATTTGAAGTTTTAATTTCAATTTAATAAATATGAAAACTTATTAGCAAATGTTATGAGCTTTGATGATAACCCAATTATGCCCCGACTTTATTTCCGCTGCGGGTCGGGATGTGACAAAAAGCTCTGATACCAATCTGTCACACCCTGACCCGCAGCGGAAATGGTAGTCGGGGCATGATTGGGTTTTCATCAAAGCTCATGACATTTACTATTATAAAATTTAATTTTATTATTCCAAATTAAAAGTGAAAATTTCAACAAACACATAAATCATACAAGCACAAAATGTACTAATCATGACATTTAAGTAACTCTTTATTTTTCTTCTAAGGGCCAATCCTATGTGTTCCATGCTTCAACATGTTAACCTGTATCATGTGTAAAAATAGAGTTTTTGGTCAACAAAAGTTGGCGAGTGAATCCCGTTTAAATATTTGAAAGAAAAGATATGTTGATTAATTAAATAAAAACATGTGCATAAACCAAATATGAGCAAACGTATATGTAAACTATTCACAAACCACATAAGCACCTAGCAATGTACACATGAGCATGATAAATGATGAACTGTGAGATCAAGGCTCAATCAAATGGAGCCGATCTGATTAGACACGCGATCTCTACCCGTCTATACAGGGAACTGATGGGCCTATTGTAAATGCTTGACTGAAATGAGAAAATAAATGATGAGCTGTGAGATCAAGGCTCAATCAAACGGAGCCGATCTAATTAGGCAACGCAATGCTCTACCGTCTATACAGGGAGCTAATGGGCCTAATGTGACAGCTTGACTGAAATGAGAAAGTAAATGATGAGCTGTGAGATCAAGGCTCAATCAAACGGAGCCGATCTAATTAGGCAACGCGATGCTCTACCCGTCTATACAGGGAGCTGATGGGCCTAATGTGACAGCTTGACTGAAATGAGAAAGTATAACCACAAATAGCAATAAACAAAATATCACATAGCACGTTAGTTCACATAATGGTAATAGCACAAGTGTTTGAATAAAATTTTAAATAAAACGACACATGATACACCCAAAAGCATGAATAAAAGGGGAAGTTTGTAAGAATTCACTCACAGTGGGTGTGTTTTTTGAGTTGATAACGAACGTGCACGATTATAGATTCCAGCCGACGATAAAACTAACCTAAATATTCGCGTAATAATTCGGTAAATATATTTCTTTTATTTGCAATTAATATTTTTATTTAATGAATTTTATTAGGCTTTTGAGAAAGTTTTGTAGTTTTTATTACTAATTTTTGTACTTAAAAAGGACTTATTTTATTATATGTTTTTATAGATTTTGGAGAAAAATAAAGAAAAAGGTTAATTAAAAAAATATACCCTTCAGAGGGTCGAACTGGGCTAATTCGCATGGTTTTGACAGCGTGTGGGGATCGAACTCGCGACCTCTAGTTTACGTGCACGCAGCTCTACCAACTGAGCTACGTGTCTCTAACCCGAATATTCTGGAATTTAATTATATATATATACACTAACTAAGTCAAACCATATTTTGATTATATTTTAAAAAGGTTTGATAATTTTTGGAACTTGTAACAGACCGGACTCGAACTCGCGTCCATAGCTTCATGTTGCATACAGCCCGACCAATTGGGTGTGTGACTAACCCGGAGGATATGGGTTTTTAATTAATTAGATATACTATCTGAAACATGTTATATATACGTTTGTAAAAAGGTTTGGATTATTTAAGGAATTCGGAAACGTGTGCGAGATTCGAACCGGCGACCATATGTTTAAAATGCACACAGTCCACCACTGGACTGTGTTTCTAACCCAGTATAAACACCGGTTTTAATTATATTAATATTCATTTTCAACTTCATCTTCTTCATTATATAAAATTAGTTTGATATTCCCGAACGATAATCCAATAACACTCGATTGGATTTTATTGTTTTATTACATCTGATAAAGAGAATAAATAAACATAAAAGAGCTTCAAGGAAGTTGTACCGAACAGAGGTGTAGCTTTGATCCCTTCGATGAAATTCCGGCGACCAGAACTTTTCCGGCGACAAGAAATTTTTCAGGCGACGTAATACTTTTGAAAACAGAGAGTGCAGAGTGTTTTTGGTGTGAATGAGCAAGTTCTAGTTGAGTTTAGGATCACTATTTATAGGCAAAAGCTGGTTTGAGGTTAAGTTTTGGTTTCAAAAGATTCCGGTCAAAACATTTAAATCTCACCATGATTACATAACCGTTTTAACCCAATGATTGCGGTTAACTCACAATTTTGAAACTGTTACTTTGGCTTAAATCGAACATGAAACGGAGAATTGATGATGATTTTGGAGGTTACAATCGTTGTTGCTGAGCGGGTAATTTGAACTGATTTTAGTGGTTGTTACAGTATAAGATTTATTTGTTTTCAGATAAATTCAAATGTGTGTGTAGCGGAGTGGTGTGCGATGTGTGTTAGTTCAGTGAGGACTCGGGTTCGAAACCCATTGTCACTCTTTTTTTTATTATATTTAGTTTTATTTATTAATATTATTATTAGTTTTTATTTATTATCTAATTATTCCCTTTTAATTTATTTATTATTTAATAAAATTTATATAACGAATTTGAATCGATTAACGTAAGTACGTAACGAAACTTCGTATCACATATTTGAATTATTATATGGAGCGGGTTTTAGAACCCGTTTTACAATGAATGTTACACTAACTATAGGAATTCGACTTCGTCTTAAACGTTTCTCACCGAAGTCCATGATTTCTACAGGTTGCTCTGCAAAGTGTATCGACTCGTCAATTTGAATATCTTCTAACGGTATATGAAGGTTTTCGTCGGCAAGGCACTTTTTCAAGTTGGAAACATGGAATGTTGGATGGATCTTGCTGAGTTCTTCATGTAAGTCAAGCTTGTAAGCTACAGGACCAACTCTCTCGAGTATTTTAGAAGGTCCAACATAGCGAGTTGCTAGCTTGCCATTTTGTCCAAACCAAACAACTCCCTTCCATGGTGACACTTTCAAAAGTACTTGATTGCCAACACTAAACTCGAGCGGTTTTCGTCGTTTTGTCAGCGTAACTCTTTTGACGACTCTGAGCTGCTAGAAGATTGTTGCGGATTTGAAGAATCTTATCGATTGTTTCTTGAATTAATTCTGGTCCAGTGATTTGTGCTTCACCGATTTCGTGCCAACCTACAGGTGATCGGCACTTACGACCGTACAATGCTTCAAACGGAGCCATGCCGATGCTCGAGTGGTAACTATTATTGTATGAGAATTCGACCACGGTAGATGAGTATCCCAATTGCCCATGAAGTCGATAACACATGACCATAGCATGTCTTCAAGATTCTGAATTGTGCGCTCAAATTGACCATCAGTTTGAGGATGAAAGGCGGTGCTGAGGTCTAAGCGAGTACCTAATGATAATTGTATGGCTTGCCATGTTCGTGAAGTAAACACCCATCTCGATCCGAGATGATGCTTAAAGGCTCACCGTGTCGACTTACAATTTCATCGATGTAAATACGAGCTAACTTCTCGTTTTTGTAATCTTCACGGATCGGAATGAAATGAGCGGATTTGGTAAGACGATCGACAATAACCCAAATCATGTCATGCCCACTGGAGGTGCTAA